>OU343036.1:1009250-1284679 GCA_910593735.2 Ectemnius lituratus | reverse complement strand
TAACAGCGAGTCGTCAAGCTTTAGGCCGAGAACCGAATGTGTTCAGTGAAATGTTCAAGTCTCTCTCTGTCTCTCTCTCTCTCTCTTCGCTCCTCTTTCAAAACAGGCGAGAACTGCAAGCAGTACAACATCCAATAAAATAGTTGTCACAATATGAATAAACTGTTAAAGGTTTTTTTTTTTTTTTTTTATTAAATTAAGAGTGAAAATGAAAGATGCTGATAGATTGTGACAGCTATTTTCTCGAATACTATACACAATATAGATAATCCTGAATATCTGAACGACCCTGACCGAACTTTGCACAACAACGACAAAACTCGAGGACACAAATTACCAAAACAATCGGTTGCATTCATCGTGATGACGCGTGATCGTCGCAGTATGCTGAAGTTCGTTCGATATCGTCGTCGTCGGCGATACCGAAGAGAGGCAGATGTTGTTTAGTGCTCAGCAATCCATTGCTCTTCAGCCACGAAGCATCCGACTCGTTAGCGATAACAAAGTAAACGATCCTTATCTGTATGCACAATGGGAATCGCTGAGCGTTTGTCTCCGCGGTCGCTCTCCCAGCCATTCCACTTTCCAACTGCCGCTCTTCTTTCTTCGTTGTGTGCCCACTGAGACTGCACACACACACACACACACACACAAAGAGAGAAAGATAAAGATAAAGAGAGAGGAAGAGAGAAAAGGGGAGGAATGCAATTCTCATCTGGTACTCCTCGCAGGGATTGACGTGCCAGCGATTGAGCGCTGACGAATTCCGCATTCTCCTTAATCGAGTAAGAGGCACTCGCGCGACAGAGGATCGTTGCCAGTGTGGTTGGTAGTTGGTAGTAGTGAAAGGTTGGAAGGCGGACAGATACTCGAGGAGAGAATCCTTAACTGCTTTCGAGTTCGCATGGAAATCGCCGTAGTGATGAGATGTATAAAGGACGGACGGACGGACGGACGGACGGGGGTGGCTCGAGGGGGGTGGTTTATATAATCATCTGGAGCCTCTTCTCTTGTCCGGCCGCGATTTCCGTCGACGGGGGCGAGCGAGCGAGCGAGCGAACGGTGCGCGCGGCGTTGGGAACAATGACGCATTGACGTGCCGCCGCGAGAAAAGGATGTTGCGCTTGACAAAAGAAAAGGGGGTTGGGGGGGTGGGGGGGGGGCTCAAGGAGCAAACAAGGGAGATTCGCTGAGAAAGGGCGGCTGAATAACGGTAAATTAAATGCGGCAGCGCCACTGCCTTGGGTTCCTTGGTTGCTTGGTTCGACTGTGCTTGCCTAGATGGCTTGCTTCGGCTCTGTCTCATTGCTGCTGATGCTCGGATGTTCGCGTTCGATCGCTTAATCGTGACTCTCAAGCTTTACTCTCGCGAGGCTGAGAATCACTCGCTCGCTCGCTCGCTTTCCTTTCGTTCGTTGAAGAGCTCTCGATAGGACCGGCAATTACTTAAAACAGAGTGCTGGCTCACTCCTGCAATTCGCCCTCCTGACTCCTTTGTCTCGCTTCTTCTTTCAACAAGCTTTCCTCTATTTTCCGCGATACTTCTCTTACTCACCCCGCCCTCCTCCTCCTCCTCCTCCTCCTCCTCTTCCTCCTCCCTCCCCCGCAACCACCCTCTACTTTTGATGCAACTGTCAACCCTTCATTCTCACTGGGATGGTCGTCACATGACAAGGCAAGCCATTGACGACAGGTAGAACGGAGCGGCACGGGGCCACAAACGAAGTGACCTAGCAGCTGCCAGTCGGCACGGAGAAGTGGAACGCGCCGAAAATAAAGCGAGATACCCTCTCTCTCTCTCTCTCTCTCTCGCTCTCTCTCTTCGCAATAGAGCTCTGAAAATTCTTTAGAGCAGGTTTGCTGAAGTATATCGTTGAATGACGTATACTGGAAAAATTAAGTAGACCATTTTTTCTTTTTTAATCGCGTCTCTTTTTTCGTGTACAGTTGTATGAAATGGAGAGAAAATATGAAACCAGTGGTAGAAATGCTGGAATTGTATTGAAAACACTTGGAAATAATATCGTCAATAATTAATTTTGCTTGATTCGCACGGTCTCTTGCATGTTTTTCAATCTTCCTGACATTTTCCCCGGGTGAAATTTGGTGGGGAATGTTTTTTTGCATCAAGGAAGAAGTGATATAAATTCCAGAGCCCCAGCTCAAAATTCATTTTTTCGCAAATTTTTCCATATGTACCCCTTCACAAATTTTCGATTTTTCGAAGGTTCTCGGACTTTGACGAATGCTTGATATTTCCATTGTTTGAGTATAAAAAGGGATAGAAAACATGAAACCAGTGGCAGAAATGCCGGAATTCTACCGAAAACACATGGAAAACCAATCCTGAATAATTCATTTTCGAGGTTTTTCCCATGTTTTTCATACTTCCCGACATTTTCCGGGGCTGAAATTTGGTGAAGAATGTTTTCTTGCATCAAGGAAGAACTGATATAAGTTCCAGAGCCCTATCTCAAACTTCATTTTTCCCCAAATTTTTCTGAGTATACCCCTTCAAAAATGTTCAATTTTTCAAAGGTTCTTTGATGAACAGTACATAAATCGATTATTCGAATACCAAAGCTCGTATAAAACAAAGAATCAGCAGAATAAAAGCTTGAAATTGTATCGTCAACACTCCGAAAGGTATTCCTGATTACTTGATCCCATCGAATATATGTATTCCCACTGTTTTTCCACTTCTTTTTCCTTGTCACACCAGTCGCTATAAAGAGGAAACAGTATAAAGGTGTCTGTTAATTAAAATGAAATATCATATATAATTTCCAAGCATATTTTGTATGATTCTTGAAATTAAATCATTGTTAACGCGTACACGAAATATGCCAGACGAGAGAGGAAGCCGGGTTGGGAGAGCTATTTAACAACTGGCTCATCACAGAGAAGAATCGCAGTAACATACGTTAGCGTCACTCAGACAGAGAGCGAGAGAAAGCTACTACTCTAAACCCTAGAAAAAGCAATAATATGAGAATCCAGTTGCAAAAGGATAGAAGGGGAACTACAGGAGGTGTGAATTAACCATTGGACTTTGTGGGAAGGGAAGTCTGCTACGATAATGAAAAGCGTGTGCGATGTTACAATATAGGCGAGAAAAGGCGAGTCATGTCCCGGGACTAGGTGTCCCTAAGAGAAAGCGAGAGAAAGAGAGAGAATGTGTTCCGCCACCAGAACCGTCACCATTTCAACTCAATGCGATGCGAATGAGCACTCGTCCCTCTTCTCCTCCGCCTCGTCGTCGCCGAGGGGAAAGAGGACGCGTTCGAATTAAAATCACGTCAAGTGCGCACCGCGAGGACGAAACGCGAAGTTCCTCTTACTTAGTCTTCCGTTCCGGGTGCGCGATGAGGACGAGGCAAACCAGCCATCCAGCTAGCTAGGCAGACTTCCCCCCCCCCCCCCCCCCAGTTTTCTCCCAATGCTGCTGCTACTGCTGCTGCTGCTGGAGCTCACTGAAACAGGCGAAAACCAACTGGAAAGAGAAAGAGAAAGAGATGAGATAAAATGGAGAAAGCCTTGGAGCGAATAAACGCGCGGAAAATGGGGATGCCTACGGCGTTACGGCTGGCAGAGCGAGCAGTACTGGCCCGAAATTCAGATAAACGGGAATAAGCTAGGCGCTACAGGCTCTCTCTCTCTCTCTCTCTCTCTCACTAGGACTGAAAATGTAGCTTCTGTTGGAAGATGCACGCTGGCCGCAATAATCATCCAAAAATCACGGCAACTCCAAAAGTGCAGAATGTGACTACAATTGCTAGTTCTCGCGAAGCTTGCTTCCCAATGAGCAAAAGCTACCAGCTGTTACCAAAGCTATCGTCGATAACTCTTGGAAGTTACGAAGATTAACTGTCAGCTACTACTAACTCTGATAACTGGAAGCTGGTAAGAGAACTCGAAGAGTATAACAGTTAGAAATATATCTCTAGAAAAAGGTATGTGCGTGTGAGTGAGAAAGAGAAAATAGGGATTATAGAAGAAAGGATTGAAGGAGTGTTCGATATTAGCTGTGGAAAATGACCAGGCTCTTGGGAACGTTTGGTGAGAAAAGGGTTGTTCGAGGCAAAAGGATCGAAAGGTTGGAAGAACATGGGAACATGATGATGCTTGAAATTTGATGGGAAATTCGAGAATCAAAGAGAGAAAGATAGATAGAGAAAATAGAGAAGGGGATGTAATAAGGAAGAAGACAGGAATTGATTAGACGTGCTTCCGCTCTTTTTCGTTCGTTGACGGCATAATAAAGCAGTGCGAAAGATCGGGGCGGAGGTAGCCAGGAAAATATCGTTTGGTGAGCGTGCGAATAAGATAGTAGTAGTGGTGGTGGTGGTGGTGCTTTTTGCTCGGCCGGTGAGAGATTCCGGATGGAAAGCGGAAGTCTCGCGTGCACACTGACTGGCGTCGGCGTCGACGTCGACGTCGACGTCGACGACGAAGAAGAAGGCAGATGGAATATCGCCGAGAGCCAAATCCCAGTTCTGCATCTCTCGAGAAAGCAAAAAGCGCTCGAAGAAGGTTAATGGAGCGTCTCGAGCGCCGGCGGAACGATCCACGGGACGGGGCACGAATGCTTTCCTCACTCGAGTTTTTCTCGCCTCTCGAACTGCCTGCTGCTTCTCTCCTGGGAGGGAAATCCCCGCGCGCGAGAGAGGTTAGGAGTAGGGGATGATGAGAATTATCGCGTTCACGTAAAGCGGAAGGGAATTCCCCGGGCTAAGTCCGAACCGACGACAAGTAGAATGGCAAAAGGAAGAGAAACAAGTAGGTGGTTCGAATAGTAGTAGAAGAGAGATGGAAATACTTAGCTTTCTCACTGGAGAAAAGTATATCCTTGAAATTTGTCGAACGCCCGGGGATGCAAGCTCGTTTCCTACGCCGAAGCTTCACCCTCCGAGTACCACCTTCAACCCTCCACTGCTGCCACCGTCGCCGCCGCCGCCGCCGCCGTCGTCGTCGTCGTCGTCGTCGTAGTAGAAAGGAGGCAGGAACCGAGCGGCTGGGTTCCGCAATTATTTAAATCCTCGGCATCCATTAATCCTTTTCACCCGCGATGAAAAGTAATACGGAAGCCGAACTTTCCTTATCTGGCCACTCCTGGAAGAGAGCTTTAAGTACGGGCACCAACTTCCTCGAGATATGAGGTTCCTCCTGGAAACAAACCTTTATTGCAAGTCTACAGAGCTTTTCCCCTCTCTCTCTCTCTCTCTCTCTCTCTTTCTCTTCCATTCTCTAATGCTTCGCAAGTCTAAGTATGCACGCGCAATTCCACTGAAGAACTTCTTTCTCTTCTCTCTGATTGATGCAAGTCTATTATTTGCTAAGCCTTCATTTGTACCATGTTCTTTCTTTTACACTTGTAAGAATACCATCCACTAGATTCTTATCATTTCATATAGTATTATTATAATTTTAATAATACAATCGTATCGATTCAGTCTTATAAAGTTCCTCTTAAAAGACAGGAGTCCACTGGGACATCTCATTGGTCTTGTTGGTCTCAGTGGTGTGTCCATGCCGATTTACGACGAGGGAAACGATTTGCTCGAGGGATGCCGAGTACTGTTTTCCCTCCTCGTAATGGATTTGCGAGAAGGCTTCCGTGCAGGGTTGTTATATATCTCTTCCCTCGAGTAAACGTGGTTCGTTCGTTCGTTCGAGAGAGAGATGAAATCTCTCTGGTAGATTTGTATACAGTTAGGCTGTTTTTCACTTTCCCCTTTCGGTATGGTTAGAGGAAGGAGTCAGTTGAATTTTCACTCTCTCCACATCCATTTCCCCTTTGTCCTCTACCTTTCCCATCATTCCTTCTTCCCATGGAATTTGTATACCGCAATCTATATGTACAGACTTTTTCTGCACTCCTTTATATCCGTTTGCACTCTCTTTCTCTGGTTTTTCTTATGCTCGATTTCATTCTTCAAGGTGGATATAGTATCCTCGTCTTTTGGTCGTCTCTCGCGTGGCTATCGATCAGAGAGGAACGCGCGTGGACTGGCATAGCAGATTTAAGCGTGGAATAATGGGGAAACGAGATAGCCTGAGGCTCGCCGCCTCCTTTCCCGGCGAGACAGTCTACTTCTTTACTTAATATCTCGCGGGATCAGCCGGTTCCTTCCTTTTCTCGTTGATGTCCTCCTCCGTGCAGATCCTCGATCAACGAAAGAATGCCCAACTCGCTTCGTTACTGGAATACTCTCGAGTAAAAGGGTGTCTTCTCAATCGTCCCTTCAATCTTTCTCTGTTGATCTGCAAATAATTCCAGTGTAAATAATTCTATTTCTGTATTAATATATAAAAGTATATATGTTAAAGTTTAAATAAGATGTTGAATAATAATTTTTAAAGTTCCTTTATGGTAGTGTTTCTCTGTTGATCTGTAAATAATTCCAGTGTAAATAATTCTACTTCTGTATTAATATATAAAACAATATGTGTTAAAGTTTAAATAAGATGTTGAATAATAATTTTTAAAGTTCCTTTATGGTAGTGTTTCTCTGTTGATCTGTAAATAATTCCAGTGTAAATAATTCTATTTCTGTATTAATATATAAAAGTATATATGTTAAAGTTTGAATAAGATGTTGAATAATAATTTTTAAAGTTGCTTTATGGTACTGTTTCTCTGTTGATCTGTAAATAATTCCAGTGTAAATAATTCTATTTCTGTATTAATATATAAAAGTATATATGGTAAAGTTTAAATAAGATGTTGAATAATAATTTTTAAAGTTGCTTTATGGTACTGTTTCTCTGTTGATCTGTAAATAATTCCAGTGTAAATAATTCTATTTCTGTATTAATATATAAAAGTATATATGGTAAAGTTTAAATAAGATGTTGAATAATAATTTTTAAAGTTGCTTTATGGTACTGTTTCTCTGTTGATCTCTAAATAATTCCAGTGTAAATAATTCTATTTCTGTATTAATATATAAAAGTATATATGGTAAAGTTTAAATAAGATGTTGAATAATAATTTTTAAAGTTGCTTTATGGTAGTGTTTTGTACCTTGTAATTTAGTGGGGGTGGTTTCATACGGGCGGCCTGTATTCCTCGGTAGGACGAGAACGACGCTGAGAATTAATAAAGGCTCTGATAGAACCATACGGATTTTTTCTATCAATTTCTCGGCTTCGCTCTATATTTGAGCGTATTGTGCTCGGCGAACAATAACTCATCTCGATATTGCTAGCCTGGCTCCCGCATCCGGTGCTTTCCTCCCTGTCCTCTCGTTTTTCCCTCCCTTTCTCTCTCTCTCTCTCTCTCTCTCTCTCTCTCTCTCTCTCTCTCTCTCTCTCTCTCTCTCTCGGCCGATTCACCTTCTTCCCTATTCGTTCGGCCACTAGTTTCGTCGATTCGCCGGTTCGTTCCCTATTTTCCCATCCCGTCTCTTCCATTCCATCTCTTTTATTCTGGAATAACGCGGGGAGAAGGTTCCATAGCGTGTTCCTGCTCTCGGACCCTTTTCACTGTTCGGACTCAAGGGGGAAACGGCCCAGCTTTACGATCCGCAACGGAAGTTAGCCCATTAAACCTGGCTTATTAATTTCGCCAATAGGGGGACAAGGAATGATAAACGACAGACGCGATAGGAGACTCGAAGGCGCAAGTTGGTAGCGTATCGAATTTTGAAGATGCTTTGAAAGCATTCTTCTCGAATACTATTGGTATTAAATGAACCAATAGTTTCAATACTCCGACAGAAAGTGATGGCTCCTTTTTTTATTCATACAATCAATACAACTTCATACACAGGATACAAAAAATACATATATAATGTAGTAAATAAACAGGAACGCGAGTGAATAGAAACGATTTTATTACACGTCTTGTCTCTTTTTTTAAAACATACAAATGTAGTCTTATATAACTATAGCAGCATCCTTCAATATTTCTTCTCCTACAATAAAATATCTGAAATATAACAGTGAATAAAATATTCAAATCTCGACTAGTAATTTGAAGATAGATAGTTGAAATGCAAGGCAAACGTTCAGTCGAATCACTATCTTCCAAGAGGAGATAAAGACATCCCGTCACGATTCATAATGGCCATTTCAGGTATCATTAGAATGAGAAGAACAGAAGCACTAAGAACTGACAGAGAACAAGAGAAGTAAAGTGGTCGTTTTGGATGGGTTAGTTGGCACGTCTGAAGTCTTGTACTCGAATCGTTCCTCTTTAAAGCCGAGGGACTCCGTCGGTCGGCGGTCTATGGATTCATTGCGTTTACGTTCGCGTGGCACGTGGGTGCACTCGAGAAAAACTCTCGAGAGAATGGGGCGCCGCGCCGCGGCGCGGCGCGGCGCGGTACGGCGCTGAGCAGTAGTGTGAGAAGGGGTTTGAGGGGGAGTGGATAGAGTGGACGGGGAGAGGGAATGTAATGAAGGATGGAGGGCTCGACTGGCCCTTGTTTGAGAAGCACTAGCCGACTCCCTCGGGAGTGGTCGGTCTTCTCCAGGATATGCAACGTACGCTCGGTAGGGTTAGGGACTCCCGTCCGGCCACTTCCCAAGGGAACTCGTTCTACGCTTTCCCGCGAGCGAGCGAGCGAGCGAGCGAGCCCAGCTACTGCCAGGAAGGACAGTCAGGACAGGCAGGAGTTACTCTTCGGAGGGTAGAAGTACCTTCGCCAGAGTGAGAAACCAGGTTATATGCAGATATACCTCTCTTCCATACACACTTGCTCTCTTTCCTCTTAGCCTCTTGATGTGCTCTAGTCCTTTTCTCTGCCGCCTTTTTCCGTAAGGAAGACTCGCCTCTTTGCTGGAGTCCTCTTCCTCCTGGAAAGTCTCGGCCTGGATAGCTGGAGAAGGGGGGGGGGGAGGAGAGGGGGGGAATACAGTGAGAGAGTATACTGTAAGAGGATGTATAAGCCACACCATAGAATACCAGTCACTTTTGACCTCTGGCCTTCTCGGCTTTTCCTATCCTGAATCTTCCATCCCTTTCTTTCTTTCTTTATTCTTTATATAATACTTCTAGTCTTTCGCATTACCCTTTACTGACGCACTTACAACTTGCTCGGCCTCTCGCCTTCCAACCTCTACTTCCCCGCTCATCCATTCGTTCGTCTTCGTAGTACCTGCTAGGAAGAACGTTCTACCTTCATTCGTACCTTCGCATTATTTAAGCTGTACAGCACTCACGAATCTCGACTGCCACTCTCTCTACCGGCTTGCCTCTCTAACCAAAAAAAAAAAAAAAAGCCTCTGCTCGAGGCCGACCTAACGACAAGTACGAAATGAGGTTAATTTTTATTGTCGTACCGTGGCAACGGTACTCAAGCACTCCGACTTGTTCGCGGGCCGAGTTCCCTGTAATTTCGCGGCCCTATTCATCCCAGTCGCGTTCTAGTATTCCTGGCAGAGACTGCTTTGGATATTACGTCTCGAATCTGAAGGCTTCGTTGAGGAAGCAAGCAAGCAAGCCAATGGAAAGATAGGTTAGAAGAGCTTTACCGATTCTCAATGTCCTCTCGTATTTCTCTGGACGCTGGAATCCTACTGGCCGTTTACTCCCAGTGGGACTGGATTACTAGGATCCAATGGGGGAAGTCCAAGCGAGCCGTTGTGTCTCTTCTCTACGTTATCCGTATAGCCGACTTTAGTCAAAACTAGCCCCGATTATTTTCTCCCGTCGTACTGAATCCCTTTTCCTCCATCGTGGAAACCTTCCTATTCTATCCTTTCTATGTATGTATTTCGTTGAGGCTCAACCAACCTAGGGAAAGTCCACCTTGGCAGAGGGCTATCTAACTCGTGAATCTAGTTTCACTTGCCAATCCCCTCCCCTCTTTCCATTCTATATCCACTATGCTATTCTATATGGTTACGAGTCAAGGATCGTCAAATTGAATTTTCATTTTGATCGCGAGTGCTTCGCAGCTCACTTAACCAACAAAATTTCATCGGAACTCGAATATAGAAGGGGTGCTGAATTTTGGACTAGCTTTCCAGCTGGAAGGTTATAACTATTATTAAAGTTTATATATATATATATATATATATATCTTGTTATTTGGAAGTTTCGCTCTTTGTAAACGAAGGTGTTTCGAACTCGATCGTTCTCTATGTTTCATCAAGTCAGGGTTCGATGGTACTCTCTCTGTCTATCCAGTGTTGCGCGCTGCTCCATATGCGAAGTGGAGTAGTGCAGCTTTCCTGAAGTCACGAGGCGTTATTATTTTCGCCTGGAAAGGAAGGCCTCTGGCTTGGGTGCTCCTCGAGGCGCGTGCCGCGCGCGTCCCCGCATTCAAAGGGCGACGCCGACGCCGTCGTCGTCGTCGCCTACACCAGTGAGATGCTGTGAAATTAAAAAAGCTCCACACACACACACACACACACATATATATACATATATATTCTCTGTGCGGGTTATACGAAATATGTGCGCGCGTGGTTGAAGAGGGCGATGGATCCGAGGCGTGCCGAAAGTTTCTTTCATTCCTGGCATTCCTTGCGAAGGAAATAACCGAGGAAGGAAATAAAGTGAGTGAGAAATAAAAGGGTGGACTCTTCGATTTGCCTGGCAGTGAAATATGAGACGAGTCATTCACTATGACTGACATTCAAGATTCAAGTTTATATAGTCTCGGACGACTAGAAACTAACTAGCACGATATCGTAATTCTGCTAGCTTGTTGCAAGACTAGGACGAGAGAAGAGGGAAGAGAGGGTTCTGCTAAGCGATTAATCGCGTCGATTGGATTCCAATTAGTCGCGCTAACGACACCGCTAGAGTGGCTCTCTCTCTCTCTCTCTCTCTCTCTCTCTCTCTCTCTCTCTCTCTCTCTCTCTCTCTCTCGCGGCCAGTCCTGGCCATAGCTATGCTTTTGCTTTCCTATGGCTGTGGCCTATATTTTCTCTGTCGACCTCGACGACTTCCCCCGGTACACACCAGCAACCAGGCTGCTGCCAGAGTAGCACGCGAATCCCGATTCGCGCGTCCCAGTGCTCCTCGCACTCTGCCTCGATTGCACTCGACCTGACCTCAACCCACCAAGGTTTACGCGATATCACAACCTGCCATACTCTCACCCTTTCTCTTCCCCTCTCTTCCTCTCTCTCGCTCTCTCTCTCTCTCTCTCTCTCTCTCTCTCTATAACGCGCCTAATGTTACTCGAGTCCACACTTCAGCAAAATTCGCTTGAATCCCTGCTCCACATATGACATTTTCTCAACATCGCGGTATATAGGGATTCGATCAATTAATTGTTATAAGGAATTATTTTGTTATAGTAGTAAATATTATATTGGAATTGTTAGGAATTGTAGGAGAATTATTGAATAATATAAGAGACTAGTATGATAAAGTAGGAGAGAATATGTGTGTGTGTGTGTGTGTGTGTGAGTGAAGGATGTTTTAAAAAAAGAGACAAGACGTGTAATAAAATTGTTCGATCACTCGCGTTCCTGTTTATTTGCTACAGAATGATAGAGCAAAGTAGGAGGAAAGAGTATGCAGAAAAGGATAAAAGAAGAAAGGAGTAAGTTGTAAGGCAAACCAAAGAAAAGAACGAAGAAGATAGTATTTTACATTAGTATGTAAGGATGTTATGTTATATAGAGATATAGATATATTTAATAACTATTAAAATGTATGTGATTAGGTTGAATAAATAATGAAAAAAATAATGGAGCGAAGTAGAAAGTGTTTATTCCATATGCGAATAAATAAGAGAGACTATATTTAGAGTACATTTGCGTGAGAGTCTGCGAATTCTCGTCATGCGAAAGAATAATACTCTAATGTTGGCATCTCCTTCTACCAACGCCGTTGACGACGACGTCGACGTCGACGACGTTTACCTCAGCAGATAGCGGAGAGATTCGAGGGAGCAACACACATCTTTCTCGGGTCACCGAACGCATCGACTCGCAGAGGTGCAAAGGTGTTGGTTGCTTCCTGTAGAAGAGGAAACTTGCGAGTTCCTCTCACGAGAATAAACAACCAAGGGTATTCAACGAACCTAAGAACATTCTGTCCCTACGATTTTCAGTTGGTACACAGTTCCAGGAAGTTGTTGGAACAGTTGATGCAACAGCTTACTAGTGAAGAATCGGGGCTGGCTTTTGAAAAAGTCTGCGTTGATATTGCTTGAATTAAGAAAGAAGGGTTGCAGCCAAAATTTGTCGAATTTTTGTCCTTTACTGCCAATCTATTTTGATTCGACTTATTTCACATAAGATGCTTTACTCTCACTGTAAAAGAGTATATGTGTGAGGGTAAAAAAAAAGGGGGGGGGGTGTGTGTGTGTGTGTGTAGAATGACCAACAAACAGGTCGAAGTCGAAGAAGAAGTGGTGCCAGGACTGGTAGGAGAACGTATTGCCAACGTATTTGCATTCAATTTCTTCGGAAGGGTCCTTCTTCCCTCCTCGTCCTTTCGAAACTCCCTCAACCCTCTCGAGTGCTTGCACTGTACCCAGGAACAGGCTTCCACTCCTCTCTCTCTCCCTCTCTCGGACCTCCTTTTCTTCCCTTCTATATCTTCTCCTTCCAACTTACTCGACACTATCTTCCAGGGTTCTCGCGTCGCTTGGACTCCCAGCTTTTTCTTAGTCCTGGGAAATAGAATCTTTCCGGGATGAAAGGAGCAGTACTTGGCAGAGATTAATATGCACCTCTTTCGCAGTATAAAATTTCCTCGGGACAACCAGTGAGAGAAAGAGACATCGGTATATTTTTCTTCTAGTATAAGATATATATTTTTCAATATAAAACTTCTTTCAATATTCATACGATTTTTATTCAAGGTTGTATAAATGAATACTAAGAAGAAGAGTGTTTAAATGAAATCCGACGAAAGTCGTATGACACACGTATGATAGATGTTCTTTTTCTCGGCTTTTAAAGGTCTAATTTCTTGGTTCGAAATGGTCTATGAAAAATTGAAGGGAACTAGTAGGAACGCAGGCGGTGATGCGCTCAGGGAGATGGAGAGGCGGCGAGGAATAGCTACTTTGGTGGGAAGCACGGAAGCGCGAGGAACTTTTCCTAGCGAGAAACTCACTTCCTCGAAAGGGCAAATTACGTGGGTTTCGGCCTTCGTTCCCATTCGCAAGGACGCGTGAGAGAGAGAGAGAGAGAGAGAGAGAGAGAGAGAGAGTGCACCTTCTCGTACATCTACTGCTTCCTTCTTTTCTGCTCCCCGGGGTTATTCGTTACGGTGGCACAAGCATCATCCCTTCGCTTCATCCCCCGTTGGAAAGAAGACCGCGCGATGCGCAGCATAGCTTGCGATGTGGAATGTGGATGCACCATCCGTTGAGCCAACTCTCTGTGCATCCACCATGGAGAAGAAGAAGAAGAAGAGATCCAAGCCCCTTCGCAAGGAGATACGAATACATCGTTGAGATTCGTTAGTTGCGTTGCTTTCGAAATATACAATGGATAAACGTGTATGAAAATCGAGCTTCTTCGTGTTTTTCAATGGTAATGAGAGAAAGTCAAATG
Source organism: Ectemnius lituratus (assembly GCA_910593735.2). NCBI lineage: Eukaryota > Metazoa > Arthropoda > Insecta > Hymenoptera > Crabronidae > Ectemnius > Ectemnius lituratus. The sequence continues at coordinate 1,271,203 of OU343036.1, read as the reverse complement.
AAGAAAAGCACACTGTTATACACGAGCAGTCAATTTGAAATATTTCGAAGGGTAAAAATGATGAAGGTGATATTGCAAAGAGTACTTCATTTATACGAAACGTTTCATATGATTCCTTCTCTCTCGTTGCTTTCAAGTCCGGAAATTAAGAACCACTGCTGAGCATTCAAAGGCCATGGACACTTCTACTTAGCGTCAACTTTATGAAATGAAAGTAAAAACGAGGAAGTCTTAAGAAATTTACCAATCCTTCGTGAAATTATTCTCGTGAACTTCGTCGTGGGCTTTCAAGGACGCGAAAATGGGAATAAGTAAGAGGGTTGCTAGTGCAAGGAGCAAGTTGGGGTTAGAGCTTAAGGGACAAAGGGTAGCTCGCTCCATTTGTTGAAAGCTACAGGTGAATTCGACTTCTCTCTCCAATTCTCTCTCCAATTCTCTCTTCAATTCTCTCCAATCGATCGAATTCCACAAGTACCGTTACTTAATAGTCAGCTTTCATCGAAGATTATTTATCATCGATTTGACATATTTCACACTGCATTATATAACAATTGATAACATTGAGTAGTTCTCATTTCCAGGTGATATTTTCACAGCCGTATACATTTGTATAGCCGACAATTAATTCATCATCGCGCAAGTAATTTACTGCTGTATTTTTCAAGTACTTCTGATCCTCAACCGTCACGCTGGATATTTATGCCTCGTTCCATCGAGAATGAAGGGGAAAAAGTATAAGGAGAAACGAGCTACGCTTGGGATGCTGCTTCTCTCAATTGCTTTATGCAGCCCTCAATCCTCCAATTTCCATCATTGGATATTTATCCGCCTTCCAATTCCTGCTTTCCCTCACACTTTTTATCCAGTCAGATATAGAAATCAACAGATACAGAAATAAATAAACTATCATATATACTGTTTTTCCAAAATTCCTATAAAACTAGTATGACTGACAGTTCACTAGGAAATTATCACTGTCGAATATGACTAACGTGACACAAATGCGTGGACTTGTATGAGAATACGTCGTTAATTCTTGGAATTCCATATGATGAGTTTGATCTTTCAACCAATGGAATGTGAGAGAAACAAAGGGGAAATAATCTACGTATGTATTACTGTATAATTTGTATAGTATAAAAGAAAGACAGAGATAGATAGATAGAGAGAGAGAGAGAGAGAGAGAGAGAGAGAGAGAGAGAGAGAGAGAGAGAGAGAGAGAGAGAGAGAGAGAGAGAGAGAGAGAGAGAGAGAGAGAGAGAGAGAGAGAGAGAGAGTTCTGGTGACGCTAATGCAGGAAAGTAGCTCGCGCAAAAGCTCGTTTATTAAAGTCAGGAGAATCCTGCTTATTAGAAATCGAGCCCGCAGGCCATTAATATTCATTGCCGTATTCCGATACGACACAGAGAACAGCGGCGTACTCTCGGTCTCTTGGAAGTCCACCTATACCATCCAACTTCAACTCCCAACTTCACAAGCTACCCTGATTTCTCTCTCTTTCTCTCTTTCTACGAAGGGGGACCCGCAAGGCAGAGCACACACACACACACACACACACACACACACAGCTGGACGAGATTATCCGATTACGGAATTAAAGAGGAGAATCGACGGGAAAGTCGTCGGGCGAGGATTGAAATTATACTTTCAGATTTCGATTTGCCGGCCAGCTGGAGAACCGATTGAGAAATTGCCGGGTGGAACTACCCGTTCTACTCTTCTTTCATCTTTTTATCTTACTCATTCTACATACATGTATACTTGAGTAAGCTTTTCGATGAAATTTTTCTAATTGTTACAAATTGTTTATTATGTCATTGACATATAAGATTATCACTGCTGATAGATTTCTTTTTATTTATTCTTGAATGGTCCAGTATTGGTCCTTAAAGGATGCTGTGAGTGACTTATATTATTTTCATATAAGATTATCACTGCTGATAGATTTCTTTTGATTTATTCTTGAGTGGTCCAGTATTGATCCTTAAAGGATGCTGTGAGTGACTTATATTATTTTCATATAAGATTATCACTGCTGATAGATTTCTTTTTATTTATTCTTGAATGGTCCAGTATTGGTCCTTAAAGGATGCTGTGAGTGACTTATTATTTTCATATAAGATTATCACTGCTGATAGATTTCTTTTGCTTTATTCTTGACTGGTCCAGTATTGATCCTTAAAGGATGCTGTGAGTGACTTATTATTTTCATATAAGATTATCACTGCTGATAGATTTCTTTTTATTTATTCTTGAATGGTCCAGTATTGGTCCTTAAAGGATGCTGTGAGTGACTTATTATTTTCATATAAGATTATCACTGCTGATAGATTTCTTTTTATTTATTCTTGAATGGCCCAGTATTGGTCCTTAAAGGATGCTGTGAGTGACTTATTATATTTTCAAGGAAGGAATCAAGTCGATTTGTAGTATATCCAGTGAAATTATTGGATACACAGGTGTAGTTGTGTTGTTGTTGTGGGTTGGCGAGGAAATCAGACAGTGGACATGGTGATTGTAAGCGGATGTCATTGATTTCGATCGAACCTCGCCGCAAGGATTGCACACGTTCAAGTGTGTCCATCGTGAACGTTCAGGCGGAGGAGGGGAGGGGGTTGGCGTCGGTTGGCTAATGAAAATCAGAGTTGGTCCTCCGGTTAAATATCGACGGTGCGATGTTATGTCGGCGTCGATTTAATCGAATAAAATAGCCGAATTGGAAGGTCACGCATCGTTGCATTCGAGCAGCGTGACAATCGGAGAGAGCATCAATTAGATTGGATTTATTAGAATGAATATCTACTAGGCATTACTGTAAATGCGATAATCGAGGGATGAAACGATGAAGAGCTTCCTTTTCCGGTTCTTCCTTCTTCGACACAATGCACTATCATTCGTCCTATCTTTCATTCTCACCTCTATTCCCTTCACTCTCCACTATTCCTCTTCGAATGAGTTTCCCAATTGATTTCCGCACACGTAACCATTTCCCACGTGCACGCCTCGGAGCATTCCGATAGCCGCAACGGCGTTATTAAGCGTCTTCTACATACGATTAATCGTCCAACCATACAGACTAATGTTCCCTGTGCGAGCACCTCTATATTTTTTCCTCCTCACCGCCTCCACACACACACACCCACCCACACACACACAAACGATTTTCTCCCTGGTGGATTAATCATAATATGTACTCATCCTGGATTATTCCGTTGGAATCGGGTAATTCCTATCGAGCAGAAGAAACGGCTTGGGAAATGAGAGTTAAGTCTTTGTAAATACATGTGTTTACTCTTCTCTCAATCTTCCCATCGCACTTGATTAACTCTGACTTAAATGAGTATTATATTTCTACTAAGTCTTGACTTTTTATAAAATATATGAAAATAATAGAAATTAGTGATGATTTGTCTTTCGAAATAATTACTCGATGGTATATTCTTGCAAGATTTCCTTACAGGATAAATCGAGGTTGGCGCGTGATACGTCTCGCGCGTTAGGCGTCGCGACGGGCGTCGTTGGCCCCCTTCGAGCCATAACACGATCCACGTGGCGGACATTTTTAAAGTTTAACGAGTAAGGACGCGCAAGTTCCTCGAGCTGCTGAAGGACGTTGGAAGAAGAGGAAGGGGTGGCTAAATAATTTAAGCTCAAAGCTGTCGTATCCGCGTTTGGGAGTTCGGAAGCTCTCTCCGCGAGGATGAAGAGAGAGAGAGAGAGAGGAGCTTTATCGAATTCGCTCTTACGAGCGGCGAGCGAGAGCTCTTCGGGTTCTATGAGTATCTATGTGCTTGTACATACGCTCGTGTTACAGTCGCTACGTGCTATTGGAAGTGGAAACACGCCGCACGCGTGTACAGGGTGATTCACTTGCTTTTGAATCGCTAATAATAGACATACACCGTTGAAAATACTATGATTATACGGTGTTGAGTAATTGTAATGTAAAGAAGTATTTACAGAGTATTTTCCACGCACTGACATTTATTTATAATATCAAATTGTACCAATAATGGAAATAATTGGAACTCGAGTCTGAAGGGGATGATTAAAAGGCAAGTGAATCGCCAATAATGGATATACAACGTTGAAAATACTATGATTATACGGTGTTGAGTAATTTTAATATAAAGAAGTATTTACAGAGTATTTTCCACGCACTGACATTCATGTATAATATCAAATTGTACCAATAATTTAAATAATTGGAACTCGAGTCTGAAGGGGATGATTAAAAGGCAAGTGAATCGCCAATAATGGATATACAACGTTGAAAATACTATGATTATACGGTGTTGAGTAATTTTAATATAAAAAAGTATTTACAGAGTATTTTCCACGCACTGACATTTATGTATAATATCAAATTGTACCAATAATTTGAATAATTGGAACTCGAGTCTGAAGGGGATGATTAAAAGGCAAGTGAATCGCCAATAATGGATATACAACGTTGAAAATACTATGATTATACGGTGTTGAGTAATTTTAATATAAAGAAGTATTTACAGAGTATTTTCCACGCACTGACATTCATGTATAATATCAAATTGTACCAATAATTTGAATAATTGGAACTCGAGTCTGAAGGGGATGATTAAAAGGCAAGTGAATCGTCAATAATGGATATACAACGTTGAAAATACTATGATTATACGGTGTTGAGTAATTTTAATATAAAAAAGTATTTACAGAGTATTTTCCACGCACTGACATTTATGTATAATATCAAATTGTACCAATAATTTGAATAATTGGAACTCGAGTCTGAAGGGGATGATTAAAAGGCAAGTGAATCACCCTGTACAGGGTGATTCACTATGATTATACGGTGTTGAGTAATTTTAATATAAAGAAGTATTTACCAAGTATTTTTCACGCACTGACATTTATTTATAATATCAAATTGTACCAATAATGGAAATAATTGGAACTCGAGTCTGAAGGGGATGATTAAAAGGCAAGTGACTCACCCTGTACAGGGTGATTCACTATGATTATACGGTGTTGAGTAATTTTAATATAAAGAAGTATTTACCGAGTATTTTCCACGCACTGACATTTATTTATAATATCAAATTGTACCAATAATGGAAATAATTGGAACTCGAGTCTGAAGGGGATGATTAAAAGGCAAGTGACTCACCCTGTACAAGGTGATTCACTATGATTATACGGTGTTGAGTAATTTTAATATAAAGAAGTATTTACCGAGTATTTTCCACACATTGACATTTATTTATAATATCAAATTGTACCAATAATGGAAATAATTGGAACTCGAGTCTGAAGGGGATGATTAAAAGGCAAGTGAATCACCCTGTACAGGTGGTTACCTGATATAGATAGATTGGTAGATAGACAGATAGATACATAGAAACACTGAAGCAGAAAGAGAGAGAGAGAGAAAGATACATATATGTTGCGAGAGCAAAATTTCGGAATGGAGTTGGTGCTATCATTTTCTGAAGACTAGAAAGACGAACGATCATCCAGTTTTGTCGGGGATCTTGCAAAATATAGAGGAAAGCTGCGCGCCGAGATGATTAAGGGTCGGTCATAAATTCGAGTGGTTAGCATTAATCTCGAGTTTGGGTAAAAGCCGATCGGCGAAGCTATCGATTCTCTCTACGGTTGGTATTCCGTGTGCCTGTCGATCACTTGGTTTGTTCCAACCCGCAACGAATAAAGAAAGAGAGACTCAAGCAAAAGCATTCAAGCCTGATTTCCTATGACAAAAGCATTACAATTCAGTCTGTCTTTCAATTTAGTTCAATTGAAAGTTCTCAAGTCAATTAGAATTTCGTACACAATCGAAGATGAGAGAAGGATATCCCCTTTGAAATTTACGCATGATAGAGAAATCTCGTTCGAAGATAGAACTGAATAGAGAAAGTTCCGAGCTTGATTTCACTTGGTTGGAAGAACCTGTCGCGAACACTCTCACACTGCATCGAACCTGCTTCGGCAAGGGCGAGGACTCAGTGAAAGTAGAGCATCAGGGGAGAGATTGACGCTATAAGGGGGGGGGCGGGGATGTTGGAGAGAAAAGGAGAGGGTGAATGGAATAAGCACCTTGCGCGAGAAGGGTGGAAGGTTGTCATACAATGGCTTTCATCGAGCTTACGAGTTAATCTTTTATCTCGACGTGGCACGCGTCGTAGCCGCATCTGGCAAAGCGTCGGCCAGTGCTCCTGCTTCTCTTCCAGCATCCTCTCTCTCCCTCTCTCTCTCTCTCTCTCTCTCTCTCTCCCTCTCTCTCTCTTTCTCTTGCGAAGGGTGAAAGTCGATCGCAATTGCATCGAAGCCACGCGCCCTAACCCACCATCACTATCAACCCTCGACTCGCAATCGCATACCACTGACAGTAAACCTACTACTATTTCCAGTGATCGAGTGCTTCTCTTAGCCGGTGCTTTGCGCCAGCCACCCCTCAACGAATCGATCTCCTCGCCAATTATCGGCCTCTCCGACTCCTTTTCGCGGTTTCCCCCTTCACAGTTCGCGACTGCTGGGAATTTACTTTCTCTTGGATAAATGCTCTCACCGGCACAAAGAACTAGCTTGTTTGCCTTTGGGATTATTCTCGATATGGGACAATTATCATTGACATTCTCAACTAGCTAAGATTCGTACTGATTCGTTGTTTTTTCTTTTTAATATACTCATGTATTTTAGTTAGTTATTGTTCTCATCGAAGGTGAGATATCTTATCAGAATCTTTTGCAGTTTCACGTGAGTAGAATACATGATTAGTTCTTCGAATGGTTTGCTTGTGGTGTTCCGGTGTCATCGGGGATTTTTTCCTTCTTTCGTAGGAGTAAGGACAGATTCAGAGCCCTCCGTGGTCTTTCGTTCCTTTTAACTTTTGCCTCTTTTCTATTCCAGCTGAACTCGAGATGTCTGGCGGTGGCGGTCCCTGATTAACTCGAAAGATCGTCCCACCCACCTTGCGGCAAAGTTCGTTCCCCTCTCTCTCTCTCTCTCTCTCTCTCTCTCTCTCTCTCTCTCTCTCTCTCATTTTCTCTCTTTCATTCTCTTACTCTGTCCAGTACGCGTATTCGGAATTCCTTCCTTCTGTCTCTCTGTTTCCTTCAGTGAACTCGAACAGCAGTGCTCGCACAGCTTCCACCTTGCCCTTCTACTGGCAGTGATTCTCGGGTGCGTGAGAGAGAGAGAGAGAGAGAGAGAGAGAGAGAGAGAGAGAGAGAGAGAGAGGAAGAAGGAAAGATGCGGGACAGGCCGAGTAGAGAATGAGAAGGAGTGGGAGAGAAAAGAGGGTGGTGTAGGACGTGGAGTTAAATGCAAATGATGGCCCAAGAGCGAGATGGATCGAATGGGAAAGGAGAGAGTATTTTATTTTTTCTCTGCCTCGAGAAAATCTCGACAGTATTTCCTTGAGACAGTGAAACGCAAACTTAAGAGAAAGAGAGAGAGAGTTAGAAGATATTCGTTAGGAAAGAGGATCGCGCGAATCTTGCACCTGCCCGAGCGTTTATCTGGTGCGGCGGACTCCTTAACTTTTTCATCTTGCAAGCACGACGTCTTTCGTCGCCAGCGTGTCGTCCCGCACTTTTCTATCTTGGTGGCCAAGACGCTTCGAATTTCTGTAGTACACGGACATCCGTCGAGTGCAGAGCATCAGAGGCGACGAGAAAGAGGTGCTAGGTCGATGCAAGCTTACCCGTGATTACGACGGACCCCCTTCTCTTTTACTTTCGTATATTCTTCTTTTCTTTTCTCGCGCGCGCGCGCGCGCGCGCGAGCGTGCTTCGCTATAGATTCACGTCAGCCGTCTGGCGTATCGCTTCGTCGGAGCAATGAAGATATCCCTTGGGAAGAGGCATACAGCAATAGGAACGAATACTGGTTGCACCGAAACCGTGAGAAAAGTCTGGGTAAGCTCGTTTCGAGATCACGAGATGCGTCCTTTGTTCAGTAGAGATGAGTGTTCTATGTTTGTTTAGTAATCGATGCTATGTTAAAGTAATGTAGAAATGGTTGAAAATTTTAGTATGTAATTGGATAAATTGATTGTTTGAGTATGGAAATGGATAGGAAATATAGAAGTAGTAGTAGAAATGCTGGAATTGTACATAAAATGGAAGGAATGGATATATGGAATATTTGATTTCGCCTGATTTCGACGGGACTTCGTATGTTTTTCATATATCCTGATATTTTTCACGGCTGAAATTTGGTGGGGAATGTTTTTTTGCATCAAGGAAGAAGTGATATAAATTCCAGAGCTTTAGCTCAAAATTCATTTTTTCGCAAATTTTTCCATATGTACCCCTTCACAAATTTTCGATTTTTCGAAGGTTCTCGGACTTTAACGAACGCTTGATTTTTCGATTGTTTGTGTATCAAAACGAAAAGAAAACATGAAACCAGTGGTCAAAGTGCCGAATTTGTACCAAAAACACATGGAAAACGGATCCTGAATAATTTATTTTCGAGGTTTTTCCCATGTTTTTCATACTTCTCGACATTTTCTGGGGCTGTAATTTGGTGGGGAATGTTTTCTTGCATCAAGGAAGAAGTGATATAAATTCCAGAGCTTTAGCTCAAAATTCATTTTTTCGCAAATTTTTCCATATGTACCCCTTCACAAATTTTCGATTTTTCGAAGGTTCTCGGACTTTGACGAACGCTTGATTTTTCGATTGTTTGTGTATCAAAACGAAAAGAAAACATGAAACCAGTGGTCAAAGTGCCGAATTTGTACCAAAAACACATGGAAAACGGATCCTGAATAATTTATTTTCGAGGTTTTTCCCATGTTTTTCATACTTCTCGACATTTTCCACGGCTGAAATTTGGTGGGGAATGTTTTCTTGTATCAAGGAAGAAGTGATATAAATTCCAGAGCCCTAGCTCAAAATTCATTTTTTCGCAAATATCACAAGGGGTAAATTCGCGATTTCTCAAAACTAGATCTCTTCCAGTTGCAAGTATCAATCAACGAATTCTTGTAACATTTATTAATCCTCTTGGTGAGTTCCAATTCTTCTTCTCTCCTCGAAAAAGACGAAAAAACTGGCACATTTCGCAGCAGTTATTAATATTTGCAGGCAGAAAACCAGACGGACAAAGTGCGAGAGAAGACAAACAGACACAGACAGGTAAACATTGCTCGGAAGAGAAGAGAGAGAGAGAGAGAGAAAAAAAAGTGTAAAAGCTGTCGAGGAATGCGTTGGATCGCATAAGCTTAGTGGAACGATATCAGTAGGAATGCGATGGGAGAATTGCAAAGGGCAGAGTTGGGGAAATCTGGCTTGGGTGCATTTGCAACGGGACACCATAATGCTTCTGCGAATTCAACCTAGGCTGCCAGTTGGTTGGAGGGTTGAAATGGAACGAGTTAAAAAAAAAAAAAAAAAAAGAACATCTTTCCAAGGAAATTTCCGGCGAATGTTCACCCTGTCGGTGGGTGGTCATGGCGTCGGTGGCGTCGGCGGCACGCGTGCCGTCGCATCAGCGCGGGCGCGTGGCTACGTTTCTGTGAATTTAAATAAACTTCAAAGAGTAGAACAAAGCCAGCGAGTTCATCGGCGTAGCCAGCATGCAAATTGTCGAGGAAATCCTTCCCGAAAACATCTCTAATGCCACTCGGTTGTTCCAACCACTTTGCGACCTAGAAATCTCACAACTCCATTCAACCAACTACAACCACACATACACCTTCAATTTCTTACTAACCATATACACAAGAAATTCCATGATCAAACTGCAAATAGACCAAGACTTTACGAAACACTAAAAGGAAGAAGGGTTAAAAGCTCGACCAAAGGTAAAAGAGTGATCCATGAATCCTGAAACATTTATCGACTTTCATCATGGTACGTGGAAACTTCATTTCGTTGGATATCGAGCACATACGCGTAGGCACAGTGTTCGCGTAGAGAGAGAGAGAGAGAGTACGTTTGCGATTGGAAAGTGAGGATATATGTGGGAGCCGCGGGTTCTGACGAGTCGTTGGTGCGATGTGTAGGCTCTGCGCCTATGACGAGCTGGATAACAGGCTGCTGCAGCGAGAAAAACGAGCCGGGTTTCAGAGGAAAAGGTAGAGAGAGAGAGAGAGAGAGAGAGAGAGAGAGAGAGAGAGATGGGATGAGTTGAGAGGGGAAGGGGAAGAGGGAAGAGTGGTAAACCGAGAGGCGAGTGCGAGGGCAAGGGCGATCGTAGAGGGCGAGCGGGAAGAGGGGAGAGTGCGGAAACGCTCGGCTCGGCTTGGCGCGACGTGGCGCGAGTGAGGCCACAGCTTTAGCAGAGAGGACACGGCCACAGTTGGGTGCAGGGTCGTCGTCGGGCGCCAGTGCCCACGGAAGGAAAGACAGAGCAAGAAATAGGCTAACTGAGACGCCACCACGAACAGAGAGAAAAACACAGTGCGAGTAAACCAAGAGAGAAGGAGAGAAAGTGAGTTAGAATATCAGAGAAAGGCAGAGAACGATTGCGCCTGAGTGAGATAGAAAAAGGGGGTCAGACTAGCGCCAGTGGCACTGCTGGAAAATCAGACTAATTACTTTGTACTCCTGGCTTTCACCAAAATGGCCTGGCGATTATTTTCCAAAAGTATAATCCTTGAAGCAGCAGGAACGCGATGGTAGTAGGAGTTAGTAATAGTTTTGGAAAGCGTGCGAGCAGAAGCTTAGAGGTAAAAGGAGAATAGAGAGTGTCATTCTCTTGATGGTCTCTTCGTCGATAGTAGATTTACGTGACGATCTCTCCCTTTGATTGAACACGCAGCCCTCTTCTCCAAAAGGGATTCCAATAGAAGAAGAGGAGAGGGTCAGATTTACAGGTACCAGTCGTGATTAAATTGCTCTACGAGCTGCTCCAGGCGAAAAGCCAACGACTCGCGTTAATGCACCGTGTGCCACGCTGCCATGGCCATTGCCGTCGCTACCAGCAACTACCGCTCACTTTCACACAGAGAGAAGTATAGTCAGCGGTATTTCGAGCCTCTCGAAAACCGGCTAGACATTGCTTCAATCGATATAAACCCTGTCTGCTTTACTTAATCTACATGTATTACATCCAAAATGTAAACGAACATAATTAGTGGACGTACAGGGTGAATCACTTGCCTTTTAATTCGAGTTCCAATTATTTCTATTATTGGTACAATTTGATATTATAAATAAATGTTCCTTTATAATAAAATTACTCAACACCATATAATTATATCATTTTCAACGGCCTATATCCATCATTGGTGATTCAAAGTCAAGTGAATCACCCTGTATGTGAATCAGATGGTAGTATTAATGCGATGTGCCACGGTCACGTGGAAAGGGAAGGAGAAATACTAGCAGGCGGAAGAGCAAGCTCGAGCGAGGCCACTCGAGATGAGAAGAGATGAGAAGAGAGAAGGGGAGACAACGGTGAGACAGCTAGAGCAATGAGACCGTGGAAGAGAAGGTGACGAGCGGAGAGACCGGAAGACGAAAGGTAAATGCCGTGAGCTGACACTCCGTGCAAATAACGAGGCGAATTAACCGCCGCTAAGCAAGCGCACTGAAGAACATCGGTCTCTCGTTCCCTCGAGGAAAGCCTAGAGAGACACCAAGGTTAGTAGTAGTGTTGCTACTGTTAGAGAATGACATAATCTGTGAGCATTTAAGCAAGCTGTCTGGTATATTCCAAACAAACCACCGTTGTTTTACCTTTAACGATATTTCTACTTGTCGTATCACTGTCACTTATACCAGTAAACAATTCGTATTCATTCATTGGATTTGAAAACAGTTCTAAAGAGGATCAGCAGAAGAAGTCATTCAGTTGGCTTTAAAAGCGCTCAGCCACCAGCGACACTCGAAGAGAAAGAGAGAGAGAGAGAGAAAATCGTTGCGGGGAAATCCCCGTTAGAAACTGTTCGGTGTCCCAACGGAAAGGAGCTCGATCGAAATCCTGGAATAAGTCGTGTGTAACTGTAGCTAGTAGTTGCTAGAATGTCAGTGAGAAACCGAACACGTTTCATATGCGGTCACGCAAGGCAACGTTGCGTACGTGTTACGGTTCTTCTTCTTAGGTTAGAACTAGCGGCTGATTGTCGACGCGTATTATAGGTGGCAATGAGAGACGTGTCAGTGGATTAGAGACGTCTACGCCAAGGCATTGAAGCTCTTGCTCTCTCTCTCTCTCCTCTTCCTTATTCACTCGGTGAGAGGAGAGTGTAATTAGAGTGTTCCCAGAGGGGTGAAATAGCGAGTGCCAATAACCGCGGGCGACGCGAGCTGAGAAATTCAGACTGAAAATCGTACTCGTAGAGTTAAAGCGGAAGGAGCTCACCTTTGCTGATGCTTTCGAGACGATGCGATGCGCTCATCGCAGTCCTCTTCACTTTTAGCCCCTTTGAGATATTCGGCATTTCTGGCATTCCTTTACTCACGCCTTCTTGCCATTTAGAGTGACGAAGAGGGTGGCAACATAGTCAAGGACAGAATTTCAAAATACCTGACAGAATTAAGGTCCTACTATGCAATTGATATATGATTGGAGTCAGGAAAAAGTCTGAGACAGTGAAATAAGACAATTGAAACGTTCTTAAAGACGCCCGAGTAGAATAGGTCGCGCAGTCAGACGCAGCGAGAGCCAAGTGGTATGTTTCGAGACGATTATTTCGCAATGCGACGATAACAGGCATATATACTCTGTTTGCAACTTTGCGTTCGAGAGTCTCTTGGGTAGCCTGTCGAGGATAGGTCGTTTGACTAGTCGACGTGCCGTTGGTGGAGAGTATCCCCTAACAAGCTCTCAAAGGATAGAGAAAACGTTCTTTACTTTACGCAGAGAGAAACGAGTTGGTACTAGGAGAAAAAAAAAACAAAAACTCTGGCTTTGTTTGACACGAAAAGGATGTCCCAACGCGAGGAGTGCAATTGTTGGAACAATTCTTGCGCAGCATTCCCTCACCGTTTCGCGATCGCCTAGTAGAATTTATGGACTTCCCTCGATTGTGACTTGTCTCTGTTCAACCTATTCGTTTAGAGAAAGCCAACCAATCCCCGAGACTAGCCAGCCGCAGCATCCTGTCCTTCCTCTCTTGTATTCCCGGATTCCCGAGGCGGTTATACGAAGGCAATAACCGTATAGGTTTCCGGCGAGCAGACGAAACTCTAGTCCGGGCTCATTCGCGAATTTCACATCCGTTCTGGCAAGTGTGCCTCCCGCCTCGCCGGATAAGCTGGCCAACGATCGATAATGTATGCGAGTACCGCGTGTTTCTCTTCGAAACAAATCCACCACCGGTCGAAACGCAGTAGCGGGGAATTCAAGAGAGAGAGAGAGAGAGAGAGAGAGAGAGAGAAAAAGAGGGGAAAAAAATTCGTTGGTAGTAAAGACGATAAATCTCTAGAATTCCAGAGAGTAGTAGTAACGAGGGGTACGCGCGAGCGTCATATACAGCTCTGGTTTATCATAACTCGCTTTCTTTTCGTTAAAGACTCTCGGCAGCGCGAGCTTTCCGCGCGCTTCGTCGATTCTGTCGCGAGAGAAATCGATCGCTTGCCTGCAACGCACATAACCACAGAAAGGGAAAAGAGTGAGTGAGAGAAGGATGGAAGAGGAGGGCAAGAGTTGTATAAAAACGATCGATCGCAGTAGACTCCGGCCAGAATCGCGATTGAGACGCGAGGTCGCGAGGCCGTTAGTCGACTGGGTTTTTAACCCTTTGATCGGGATATTTTTAATCAACGGCCGTACTCCCAACGCATCAGGCCGCCCGAGAGATCAAAGCCTGAGCGAGCGAGGCAGGAAGTGAGCGAGAGTGAGATCGACAGAGAGAGAGGATCGACACGGCTTTTTACCGTTTCGTGTTCCCGCATTTTTATGTTTCCGCATCCTACGACTAGAAACCCTGATAGATATATGGATTACAGGGTGCACCCTATCATTCCAATGCGTCAGCGATACTCTGACCCACAGGACAACAGATCTCTGTGTATATACAGTATACACAAAAGAGGTTAGGTACACACGGCGTCCACGCGTACGACCTTTTCTCTCCCCCCCCCTCCCCCCTCTCTTTTTTTTCCTATTGTGAACGGTAGACTGTGCCAAGTGGTTATTTGAAAAAAGAGGGAATGAGGATGTTGTCAGGATGCGGTCGATAACATCACCTAGTTTTACCTTTGGATTCTCTTTATTCCTTAAAAGGCTCAATGACACACTATAACTTTACGTGACTTTTCTGCCAAGTTCCAAGTACTAGTCCAGTGGATAGTGTTTGCTGCTTTCTTGAGTAGTATGCGATAGCATAGATCTTCTCATGTACTAGGATTGCTAGGAATTCTGGCATAGCAGCACGATCGAAATGCCAAGCGTGTTACTGTCAGGATGCAAGCGGGGTGGTAACGGCACGCACTCGAAGACATTGGGCGCGTTGCGGTCACCGCACGCGGTTCGATTTCGGTGAGAGCCTGAAATGTACCATTCCTGCATTTGGTACTATATTAGGGTGCGTTTAGAATGAAGGGAGAGAGAGAGAGAGAGAGAGAGAGAGAGAGAGAGAGAGAGAGGAGGGGAAATGCGAAGGGAATCCTGTGGGAGTGGCATTTCTGATAAAATCGCTGTGCTCAAAGATTTGCATAGTCAAAGAGGTATCCTAGGGCTCTCCCGTGGGACTCGAAAAGGATAGCGATGACGTTGCGTCGGGGAAGTTGGCCTAACCTAAAAGGACTATAGGGTGGCCATCGTACATTTTCCACCCTCGTTCCCATCGTCGGTTTGATTTACGTTGGTCCGTGTGCCTTCAGGATTAGCGGTGCACGAGAGACTAGGGTGGCATGGTATCTCATAGTCTCTAACTCCCTTCTCTTACACATAGTTACTCTGTCTATCCAACAACGATTATCCAAAGCTAGGGTCTCACTCACTATCTCTCTCTCTCTCTCTCTCTTCCCTCAAGGAAATAAGTACGTCGATAAATATCGTCCGTATCTCCATTTGGGGTTGCATGGCAAAGGACGAGACTCCCTATAAAAACTAGAAGGAGAGGGGGGTGGGGTTGAAAGAGGGGTGGTTTGTGGCAAGTGTATCAGTCGGGCGTTTACATAGGCAGTCCAAAGCACATTCACCCTCTTCTTCGTAGCTAGCAGCAGCATCCGAACCAAGGGTGGTTACAGGTTCACAGTGTTTCGACACTGCGTCTAAAGTGGATTGCGACCACCGCGGACCTTACTTTTATCGAGAAGTTCGACCTTACGTGCTTCTCTCCCATATTCGGCAAACTCATACTACTTTGCCTTTCGCTACTTCGCATCTTCAATAGAAAAAGATGCGACAGAGCGGATTGTGCCGCTCGCGGCGAAACACCGATCCACCCGAAGCACAAGTATGTACTTACCTCTACTTGGATCGGCTTCCACTATGCTTGTAAGAGAAAGCGAGATAGAAGAGAGAAGAAGACTATGGGAAAGGAGATGGCGAAATCTCGGAGATTGCCAGGGAGGAAACCAGCAGCGGAAACAACGAGGCGCATTGGAACATAGCATTCCGGCCTCCGTATCCATCCACCAGTGCTTCCTCTATGCCATCCGGAAGCACTTTCTGCGCGCTCTCTGCTATTGTCGATCAAGCAATCCTCCACTCTGTTTCACGTCACCGTAGGCGTAAGGCGATCCTAGATCTGCAACAGGAACAAGCCGCTAGAATTATTTACGAATTGAATCAATTAAACCTAAGAGACGTATATTACGTAAACGTAATTAGAAATGGTAATATATGAGATTTTCGTAATCTAATACTATTTTATTTATAAATTCTTATTATTGATACTTGTGTTTTCTAACATATTGTAGGAGAATTAGAAAATAATATAGTTATCTAAGACTACATTTGTGTGTTTTAAAAAAAGAGACAACCGTGTGCAAGGAGAGGGCTGATTTATTGATTTGTGAATTCATTACTAAAATCGTTCAATCACTCGCGTTTCTTTACTACAATATTTTCATTCAAAGTTGTATTTTCTAAAATATTGTAGGAGAATTAGAAAATAATATAGTTATCTAAGACTACATTTGTATGTTTTAAAAAAAGAGACAACCGTGTGCAAGGAGAGGGCTGATTTATTGATTTGTGAATTCATTAATAAAATTGGTCAATCACTCGCGTTTCTTTACTACAATATTTTCATTCAAAGTTGTATTTTCTAAAATATTGTAGGAGAATTAGAAAATAATATAGTTATCTAAGACTACATTTGTATGTTTTAAAAAAAGAGACAACCGTGTGCAAGGAGAGGGCTGATTTATTGATTTGTGAATTCATTAATAAAATTGGTCAATCACTCGCGTTTCTTTACTACAATATTTTCATTCAAAGTTGTATTTTCTAAAATATTGTAGGAGAATTAGAAAATAATATAGTTATCTAAGACTACATTTGTATGTTTTAAAAAAAGAGACAACCGTGTGCAAGGA
The DNA here is from genome assembly GCA_910593735.2 of Ectemnius lituratus. Lineage (NCBI taxonomy): Eukaryota > Metazoa > Arthropoda > Insecta > Hymenoptera > Crabronidae > Ectemnius > Ectemnius lituratus. The sequence goes on along the minus strand of OU343036.1, from coordinate 1,254,776 downwards.
GAGCTCATTTATTGATTTGTGAATTCATTACTAAAATCGTTCAATCACTCGCGTTTCTTTACTACAATATTTTCATTCAAAGTTGTATTTTCTAAAATATTGTAGGAGAATTAGAAAATAATATAGTTATCTAAGACTACATTTGTATGTTTTAAAAAAAGAGACAACCGTGTGCAAGGAGAGGGCTGATTTATTGATTTGTGAATTCATTAATAAAATTGGTCAATCACTCGCGTTTCTTTACTACAATATTTTCATTCAAAGTTGTATTTTCTAAAATATTGTAGGAGAATTAGAAAATAATATAGTTATCTAAGACTACATTTGTATGTTTTAAAAAAAGAGACAACCGTGTGCAAGGAGAGGGCTGATTTATTGATTTGTGAATTCATTAATAAAATTGGTCAATCACTCGCGTTTCTTTACTACAATATTTTCATTCAAAGTTGTATTTTCTAAAATATTGTAGGAGAATTAGAAAATAATATAGTTATCTAAGACTACATTTGTATGTTTTAAAAAAAGAGACAACCGTGTGCAAGGAGAGCTCATTTATTGATTTGTGAATTCATTACTAAAATCGTTCAATCACTCGCGTTTCTTTACTACAATATTTTCATTCAAAGTTGTATTTTCTAAAATATTGTAGGAGAATTAGAAAATAATATAGTTATCTAAGACTACATTTGTATGTTTTAAAAAAAGAGACAACCGTGTGCAAGGAGAGGGCTGATTTATTGATTTGTGAATTCATTAATAAAATTGGTCAATCACTCGCGTTTCTTTACTACAATATTTTCATTCAAAGTTGTATTTTCTAAAATATTGTAGGAGAATTAGAAAATAATATAGTTATCTAAGACTACATTTGTATGTTTTAAAAAAAGAGACAACCGTGTGCAAGGAGGGCTGATTTATTGATTTGTGAATTCATTAATAAAATCGTTCAATCACTCGCGTTTCTTTACTACAATATTTTCATTCAAAGTTGTATTTTCTAAAATATTGTAGGAGAATTAGAAAATAATATAGTTATCTAAGACTACATTTGTATGTTTTAAAAAAAGAGACAACCGTGTGCAAGGAGAGGGCTGATTTATTGATTTGTGAATTCATTACTAAAATCGTTCAATTACTCGCGTTTCTTTACTACAATATTTTCATTCAAAGTTATGTATATACAGTTATGTATATAGTTATGTATAAAAAATAAAATGAGATCATTGGGTACGGAATCATGATGGGAGAAACAGGTCGAGTAGATTGGAGAATTGTCCTGACAGTGGTAGGGCTAGCAAAGGACAACGAGGACACACGGAGACTCGACTAGTAGGCCTAATCCATAGAGTAAGCCGTTCTAATGCTAGCAGGGACTCCCCTAGCGCTATTCCCCATGAGCCGTCCATCTATTTCTAATGCTCGTTAATCTCTCGTCCCGCGGACCGCCAGAGGCCTCATCCCATTTGCTCGCGTTGCTCTACCGCCAAAATAATAACCCGGAGGTGCATCCACGCACTACTATGCACGAGTGACCGCTTGTGTACATACAAGCTTCCGGTTCTCTTGCCAAAAAACTAGCATGCTTCTCTCTCTCTCTTTCTGCCTGCCACGTTTCACTCTCGCCCGATTACTAGAGTGCTTGCAGTCTACGCATACAAACCTATATAAAACCTAGTGCGTTCAATGACCTGTCTTTTCTTTATATTTATATTTCTCTCGCCCAGCATTCTAGTAAATAAACAGGAACGCGAGTGATTCAACGATTTTATTACACGTCTTTCAAGGCTCTTAAAAGAATGAATTGACAAATCAATAAGTGAGCCTTCCTTGCAGACGTTTGTCTCTTTTTTTTCAAACATACTCTCACACACGCGCACACATTCTCTCTCACTTTGTCATACTAGTTTCTTATATTATTTTATAAATCTCCTACAGTATTATGCCATTTGGATATTATCGAATGCATAAATTCGATCGATCGTCAATATCGAAGATTCTCATCGAGCTCAGGTGCACTTTCCGCTCATCTTAGAGGGTTTTACTTCTTAGGAGATCGTAGAAAGGTGAGACAGAGCGAAGGCATTACATTCGCTTATCGAACCGATGTACGAATATCCAAAGTACTAGAAGAGATTCGTAAGGACGTCGTACTTCTTTCTACATTTGCTGAATTACAATTGGTTCACATTGGCAATAGTTGAAAAGGCGAGGGAAGAGGAGAGAGAGAGAGAGAGAGAGAGAGAGAGACCTTCTAATCGTTGGTGGTCGTATGTTACGCGGTAGTTCGAATTCGAAGTAATCGATGCAATATGCAAATTCTGGCGCATCGCTTCCTATCGGGGACATTCTTTCGATCCTGCTACCCACAAACGCCCTCTCTTCGGCTTTATACCTTCCTCCACCCCCTATTTCGAGCCGCCTACCTTTTCCCTCTAGGCGCCCCCTTCTGCCAGCCAGTGTAACGACATTCGGCTTGGCATCGGTGTCCGACTGAATCAGCATTCCGTAAGCACTAAATACTGCTAGTATCGCGCTCTCGCGCATGTACCATCGCACGCCTTGATGGATGAGAATTCGCCTCCGCTCACCCTCTATTTCCCTCTCACTCTCTCTCTCTCTCTCTCTCTGTGCGACCCTCACATACGCAGTGGTTCCTGACCTCGGCGATTCTCCGCTCTGGGATATACGCTTGGGCCATCTACGCGAAAGCCTCATTAATGCAAATTACGTGAAGGCGAAAATGCGTCGGCATTTAAGCGGCACGGGCATTAGTAACCGCTGGGAAGGAGGAAGCTTGCTTGCTTGGCGAAGCAGTGTTGAGAGGGATGATGATGGTTGGATAGATGGAGAAAGAGGAGAGGATCGATTTGCAACTGACGAAGGAAGGAAGGAAGGAAGGAAAGGGCGAACTATAAGTGACATTGCAATGTGGCACAACGTTTGTGTCCCTCTTAGCCAACTGCAAGAGACCCTCCTGTTCATCCAACCAATTTCATCCCCACTACTTCGAGAAGACCATGCGGATTTCGAGTTCGCTTGGATTCTGATCGCCTCTTACTACCCTAATTTCGAGTGATTAACCGATGGATCCTGGAAACCGGGTCACGACTGATCCGCGGATAAACTGGTGGCTGCTACTACTACTACTACTACTGGTACTGCTGTAAGAACTGGCATTGGCCGCAGAGGAAAAGGGAGGTGGCAATGATAGGTAATACCAGAGCTATTACGTCAGCGAGTAACGGCGATTCGGCTAATTACTTGTACCTATTAGTGTCATCCATTCAGAATCATATCTATGACAGTGTTACGAATAAAGAGAGAGAGAGAGAGAGAGAGAGAGAGAGAGAGAGAGAGAATTATAGATGAGAATTATAGCATTTGTATGATGGGTGAGAGGACAGTAAAATAGAAAGAGAGTTCATTTAATAACGAACGCTCGCACAGACTCGCGTTCCATCTATCGTCGGCTTCTCGATTTTTCGCCGCATTGTGCGAATCCTCCTATTAGTGGCTTAAATGGAGAAGCTCAGCGTGTTCATAGGAAGGGCGCATTTATATCTCCACTGAATGCTCTGTGAATGGTAAAAGAGAAAGGGTTGATGAGTTCTATCTTTATCTTTGGATGAAAGAAGGAAGGAGGAAAGGTACGTCGAGAATATAAGGGGTTTCTTGAGTAGTGGAAGCCGAAAATCCAAGTAGGAATGAGAAGGACTTATGCGATGGTAAAGGTTGGCAGGTGTATAGTACGAAGTATTTGGGTATTTGCAGTAACGTTGGATGACGCTTTAGTTTTAGGAAGCAAGCGTTGCTAGGCAAAGGCGTTCGCTAGAACTCCCCGAGCCCCGACAAGTTATCATTACCGCTAATTGCGAAGCAGCTTAATAACGATAATAAATGCATAGAGGGTTCGTGGTAGGCAAGGGTGCCGAGCGAGGCGAGGCGAGGCGAGGCGAGGCGAGGCGAGGCGAGGCGAGGCGAGGCGAGGCGGAGCGAGGCGGAGTGGCAGCTTACGAAAATATGGTAGAAACCGCGAAGAGGGCTGCTGCCGACCTACGAAAGCACGAGGATAACACACGATACATTATCAGCTGGTAGGATCGAGTTCCAACAGCACACATACACACATACAGGGTGATTCACTTGTCTTCGAATCGCCAATAAAATTACATTGAATAAATTTCGTTGAAAATCATGTCGTGTGAAATAAGTGATAAATTCATTTTTTTTTTTTCGTTTAAATTTCGACTCGGACCACTTTCATCATTATCGGCACATACAAGCCGTTGAAAATGGAATAATTATACGGTATTGAGTAATTCTAATATAAAGGAATATTTAGCGAGTCCTCTCCACGCACTGGCATTTATTTCTAATATCAAATTGTACCAATAATACAAATAATTGGAACTCGAGTGTGAAGGGGATGATTAAAAGGCAAGTGATTCACCTTGTGCATATACACTTAGATTACCAGTGTGGTTATTTCTTGCGACGTGTAGGCCGTGAAATATCGGAAGGACAAGCGTATTCCGCTAGCCAGCAAGCCGGAAAAGACCTTGGAAACTGTCTCACTGCCTCGTCGGTCAATGTCGCCACCCCACAGAATATCTTTCCCTAAGCTGTGTCTGTCTGTTTCTATGTATACATATACATATATATAGTATATGTGTCTGTGTCTACGTAGCCAAGTGAAAGAGAGACTCGGTCGAGCGCTTCCTCCCTTTCTCCCACCGGCTGTCTGACTACGAGCCGTCCTATTCTACTTGCGCCGGGTACTCGCCATTCCAACAGGCGCCGCCACCGCCGCCGCCGCCGCCGCGCCACGCTGCTGCTCTAACCATTCATTGCTCCTGACTGAAAGCCTTTTGAATATAGTAGTTAATATCACGCGAAATTATTAGCGCCCTAATTGCAGACCACCACCACCACCACCACCACCACCACCACCATTGGTTGGATCTTGGAAAGTCCAAATTTCTCTTACTGCTGGAAAATTAGATTTCGCAGATTGGGCGGTGACCGTGAGATATTAAGTTGCTCGAATTACGGAAAGAGTCGGTGTACGATGTTGTGGTGTGAGAGAATTCTTTTCAACATTCATGAAAGGTACTCTCGGCTCGATTTTCCTATTACCGACGTACCTAAAGGAATACTGCTGCCTGTTTATATAATCACCAATGTCGCCAAGGATGTCGATGACTTGTTTCTTTTTTTCCTCTTCATGGTGGTAGGAAAAAGTTTCTCGTCGAATCCTTGTCAGTTTTCAATTCCAGGAATAATAGAGTACTTGGAATGAGTTGGAGAGAATGAATAGACTGCTAGTGGCAAGGATAATCAGTCTATAATGTGCGAATGTCGAAGCGACGCGTCTTCGATGTTGGAAACTCTCTCTCTCTGCCTTGAACTAGTCTTCGTAACGCAACACGATGCGCCAATCTTTTCTAGTTCACCTTGTACTTTGTATTCAAATTCGCGTGTATGGTAGTCTTACTATTTTTCTTCGAATCCTCTTCTCAACTGCAGACTCCACATCCGCCTACTACTTCTAGAGAAATGTCGGGAATGCCGTTCACTGGTCTCTTATTGTCCACCAAATATTCTGGTTTTGTCGTCTACCAGTAATACTGGCATTCTTGAGCCGAACATATTCTACACAACCATGCGGTTATAATGTACTACGATTGTCGTAAGAACATTGTTAATTACTATTGTCTCGTTTCATTTTTCCAAATTATCTTTCAAACTAGAACCAAAATATATATGTGACCAAACTTTTGAATCGCCAATGATGGACATACACCGTTGAAAATGGTATGATTATACGGTGTTGAGTAATTTTAATATAAAGGAGTATTTACCGAGTCTTTTTCACACATTCACATTTATTTATAATATCAAATTGTACCCAATAATGGAAATAATTAAAACTCGATTATCGTAACAACACTGTAAATTACTATTGTCTCGTTTAATTTTCTTCAATTCTTCTAAATTATCTTTCAAACTAAAACAAGAATATATACATGTACATACGCATAGAGTACATCATGCTCTACCACTGAAACACTAATAACAAACAAGAATAAAAACAAACATGTTATTCCAATAGAGTGTTTGACCAGTTAAACTCTCATCGACACATAAAGGATTATAAATGAATAATAAATGAATGATCACTCTTGGAAGGTGTCTAGGAGATTTTCGAAGTCAAGTAAGAAGGGGTGAGACTTCTTCACTGGTTACCCTTGGCAACCAGTGGCAAGTTTACCCAGGATTAAATATGTAGTTTCGAATTAGAGTAGTACAACGTTGGGGTGTGTGTGTGTGTGTGTGTTGGTAGGAGAAGTTGGTGTAAGCTAACCCCGTCTTAGAGGAAAGCGTCGTCGTCGTCGTCGTCGTCGTCGTCGTCGTCGTCATGGGGGTGTAGCGGAAGCTGACCGAAGCAACAAACCTTTCCCCTTGCTGGTTCTTTCGTTCACCCACACTGGTTTCACCGGCGATGCAAAGGAACAAAGACCAGTCTGAGAGAAAGTAGCCTTCAGTACCCTCCAGTACGAACCCCGCCTAACATCTCTCCCCTTTGGCGTTGCCTTTCTTCATGCTTGCTCAAAAAAATATTATCCCGGAAGGCATACTCGCGAAGAGCGACGTATATCGCTCTGGGAAACGTATTTCCCAACATAACGGGTTGCCCTTCGCGCGCAACGATGCAATCGCAACTACCAACCCCAACCACTTTCTACTTGCTTCCCTCTGTTCTCGTCAGTTTCGCACTCTCTATACATATACATATATGTCTCTCTCTCTCTCTCTCTCTCTCTCTCTCCCCATCACAAGGAAAACTCTAACGGACGAACTGGAAAGACTTCAATTTAAATTTGCATCTAGGAAAAATGCAAAGCCTTGCCTTCCACCACTGTCGTTCTCAAGTGGCTTCTCGTCAGCTGGCTTCTGTTTTCGTGTAATTGACCCTACGAAAAGAGTCCTATCTCTCTTTCATCTAACTCGTTTCCTAACCCTTTCCCTAGTAGAAAGTATTCGCTATGGTATAGTTGAGTGTTATCTCTGAAATCAATTATTTCCTTTTTCCAAGGGTAAACTTAGCGTTTGTGAGGATATGTCGTATTTTTTCAAGGGTTTTAGTATGAGATGTGAAGGATCGACACGTGGCTGCTAGTGTAAATAAGAGGGAACTCTTCAGAAAGTCTAGAAATGGACTTTCTTTTATGGTGAGTGAGTTAAAGGAAGTAAAAGAATAGATATTTCGAAATTAGGCGCGATCGTTGATATCCTGTTCTGGCAACGGCAGAGATCCATCCTGGCTCGATTCAACGAGAAATCGAGGATCTTCCAGTACGTTGGAGCATACTTCGGAAAAGGGGCCGGGCATCCTTCCGTCGGAAGCAAAAGAGTCGAAGAAATATTACCGTCATTATCACGGTGCCATGAAAGTTTCGGGGGTTCGTCTTGTGGCTCCGGGAACCAGGAACGCCTGATTATGCCGATGTGATAGAAGAGTTCGACGGCACCGTTGCAATTACACTTTTTTCTCTGGTGCTTTATGTTTCAAGGATCCATTGCTTTGCGAGAGAGAAAGAGAAATGACGGAATATTGTTATTCCCGTGGTTCCTCCATTCTTTCGATTGTCTTCACTGACTTTTATCATTTGCTGTGCGTGCAGCTATTCTTCAAAAAGATACTTCGATGTGCCTCGTTTAAATATTCTAGGCATATTCGACAACGAACTATCACAAGAACTGCTATTCTTTGAGAAGTTTCGATTGCTCCTTGGCCAAGTCGACTTAACTTCGACCTCTTTCCTTTCTAGTGTATTCATCCAATCTCGACTGTTTGTATAACAATCCTCTCCTTCTTCCCAAGTGTACACCAAGTCACTGCTGCTATTTATCCACGAATGACTTGACTATAATTGGATAATCGCAAAGTCTCTGTTATACTTTTTACATTGAATTTAAGACTGACAGATAAATAAGAGTATAATAAATTGAGAGTCAAAGTTCCAATGTGACTCGTGTTTAGCTAAGATTTGTGAATGTCGACCAAGTACTATTTCAAGCTCTTAGGACGAGCGACCGGAAGCGGCCATTGCTAGGACGGAATTGCGACGTGATTTAAAGTCGTTAACACACCCTGCGTACTTTCCTGTACTATTCCTTCTGGTTGGATGGCATCTATTCTTTTTAGAATCAAGTCAAACCCGCGTGCAACGTACACTAGCCATAGAAAAAGGTAGCTGTTTTGCCTCACGGAAGCCGGCTTCTTGTGCCGGAAGCGACGCCTTTTTAGTCTCCGGTAACAAGAAGTTCTTCCTGCAAGAGATGGCGATCCCTGACTCCCTTACTATCATAATATCATAGACTTTAAATATCCAACACACTATTATAATCTTCACAACGCAACTATTTCAACTTGGCCGATTTCCTCGGTCAAAGTATTACGTAAAGTTTACCTTGATGACCAAAAAAAAACAACTAGTTACTGAGTTAATACATAAGCCTGACAGTCGACTTGTGTTTCTCTTAATTGGCAATATAAAATACGGATGATGATAATTTCTCTAAAGGACTTGAATGAATAAAGCAGTGAAAAGGAGGAACTTTGTCGAAGCGTGCTTTCGTTTGTCGATCGATTCTTAGTCGAGCTATTCCACTTAGCAATACTACTGTCCTTTGCTTCATCCCTTCTGCTTCCGGGCAATGTGCCGCTTCAGTGTCGAGTGGACACGTAGACGCGCTTACGCGCTACTTATCGCCAACGGGCAGGCCGATAATCAGATAGAAGCACAGCTGTCGTCGAAAGGAACGTTCTCTCTGTCGCGTTGAAGTTCTTTCGATTTCCGATAGAAACGATCATTCTATCCAACTAGATTTCCTTCCTTTGTCCTTCTTTGTCCAGTTTGCCTGTTCTTCTTGTTGACGTTGAACACTTTTTCCCTTTCTTTTCACTGTGTTTCCTTTCCTTGTTATCGTCAACGGTGCAGGTTGAAAGCTGCGTGTGGTTGAGCTTCACAGTTCATCGAGATAGGACAGCGCTGAAATTGAAATAAATCGGAGGTTAACAGTACCTGTTATTAAGCAGCGTCGATTAGCGTGCGTGACTGACGCTTGCTTGCCTTGCTCTGCTTTACTACAACCAAGCTAGATTTTCACCTCTTTCCATGAGCAGCCAAGCTTTTCCAGCTCGTTTTTCCTCGAGTGCCGTGTGCTCGTGCGACACGTCGCCTCGTCCGACGATAGCCGATAGCGGCCACGACGAGCGACACGGTATTAGAGACCAAGCCATTTCCCCGATAAACCCAGTCCTTATGGCACTGGCCACACTAAACGCTCTCACTTGACCATACTTAGACCGCACTGACCCAAGCATTAGGCTACCATGCACTACCAAACCACAGAGAGAAAGAGAAAGAGAGAGAGAGAGAGAGAGAGAGAGAGAGAGAGAGAGAGAGAGAGAGAGAGACTACTGCAACTGACTAACTTTCTCTCAAGTAAATCTTCTAGTCAACTAAGAGTTAACTTTAACTATATTTTCTCTAATATATAATACATACAAGCTTTTGATAGTAAAGATAAGTGATCGTTAAAATTAAATATTTCTCAACTTGCAATCTTTTATAGTATATTTAAAGAGAGTCAAGTTCCATCGAAGTACTTGGAAGCCTTTTCTAGAAATTCGTGTAAAAGTAAAGTGACTTTAACTATATTTTCTCTAATATATAATACATACAAGCTTTTGATAGTAAACATAAATGATCGTTAAAATTAAATATTTCTCAACTTGCAATCTTTTATAGTATATTTAAAGAGAGTCAAGTTCCATCGAAGTACTTGGAAGCCTTTTCTAGAAATTCGTGTAAAAGTAAAGTGACTTTAACTATATTTTCTCTAATATATAATACATACAAACTTTTGACAGTAAAGATAAGTGATCGTTAAAATTAAATATTTCTCAACTTGCAATCTTTTATAGTATGTTCAAAGAGAGTCAAGTTCCATCGAAGTACTTGGAAGCCTTTTCTAGAAATTCGTGTAAAAGTAAAGTGACTTTAACTATATTTTCTCTAATATATAATACATACAAACTTTTGACAGTAAAGATAAGTGATCGTTAAAATTAAATATTTCTCAACTTGCAATCTTTTATAGTATGTTCAAAGAGAGTCAAGTTCCATCGAAGTACTTGGAAGCCTTTTCTAGAAATTCGTGTAAAAGTAAAGTGACTTTAACTATATTTTCTCTAATATATAATACATACAAACTTTTGACAGTAAAGATAAGTGATCGTTAAAATTAAATATTTCTCAACTTGCAATCTTTTATAGTATATTTAAAGAGAGTCAAGTTCCATCGAAGTACTTGGAAGCCTTTTCTAGAAATTCGTGTAAAAGTAAAGTGACTTTAACTATATTTTCTCTAATATATAATACATACAAGCTTTTGATAGTAAAGATAAGTGATCGTTAAAATTAAATATTTCTCAACTTGCAATCTTTTATAGTATATTTAAAGAGAGTCAAGTTCCATCGAAGTACTTGGAAGCCTTTTCTAGAAATTCGTGTAAAAGTAAAGTGACTTTAACTATATTTTCTCTAATATATAATACATACAAACTTTTGACAGTAAAGATAAGTGATCGTTAAAATTAAATATTTCTCAACTTGCAATCTTTTATAGTATGTTCAAAGAGAGTCAAGTTCCATCGAAGTACTTGGAAGCCTTTTCTAGAAATTCGTGTAAAAGTAAAGTGACTTTAACTATATTTTCTCTAATATATAATACATACAAACTTTTGACAGTAAAGATAAGTGATCGTTAAAATTAAATATTTCTCAACTTGCAATCTTTTATAGTATGTTCAAAGAGAGTCAAGTTCCATCGAAGTACTTGGAAGCCTTTTCTAGAATGTCGTGTAAAAGTAAAGTGACTTTGACTCGGATGCAATGCAACATAAGAGACTGTAGAGACTCGCTTTTGATGGTATGCGGATAGGAAATGGTTGGAATGAAATATTTGCAAGTTAGAATAAAAAGAGAGAGAGGGGGTGGAAAGGGGGGTGGGGGGGGGTGGTGGTATAGTCTCGTGCGACACGTGAAGGGCCACTTACCCTCCTCGCACTCGCTCTAAATACTCGTCTCTAATGCCACGCTGGGCGAGCCATTTGCTTCCGGGGCGGCCTTCTAGAGCGGCGACTAGCAGCTCTTTTTCTTCGAAATTGGAACATTTCTTTCCTGGAAAGTGGCCGACGCGCCTCTCTCTCTCTCTCTCTCTTTTTGCGTGTACTCTGCGGTACACATAGAGTGCGCGATACATACTATCATCCCCCCTTTTTCTCTCTTCTTTCGCTCGTGCGAGAGAGAGAGAAAGAGAGAGAGTCCTGGCTCGCGCACAATCTAAGGCAGGAATGCATTCGAGTTAAAGGAAGACCCATTCGCCAACGCTCCGACCCGCTCGAGATATCCGCGCGAGAGTTTCCAAGGCGAGTAACGATGCTCCTGTAATGACGGTGCACTATCTTTGCTCGCCCCATGCTTTAGGCTCTTCGCACACTGAGAAACCACCGGTAGCAGCACCTTTTTTCCACTATCTTATTAAAACGAAGAAAGACTTTATAACGTTGCTATAAGCTACTAGAAATTCTCTGGATGATATAATGTAACAAGCTTCTAATATGGATAAATGATCAAATAGTTATGGAAATTGATTAAAAGGTAAGCAACTGCTTTTTTTTTTTTTTCAATTACTAAACTGTGTAAGTATTAGGTATAACATGGAACAGTCAACAAAGTGTAAGGCAATGGATTTTGATATCGCGTGTGGTGAAAGTACTTCTTTAAAAGTGGTTATCCGTTTCAAAGGATTAAAGGAGAACATTCTTTGATCGAGAAGTACTTTCTAGGGTTCGTTGAATCCTTCAAGTTCGATCGTACTTTAAAGTCTTTCTGATTTTATTGACCGATAATTGGTGAAGGTTCACAGGGTAACATTGGAAAAAGGTTCGTACCTTTCATGGTCGTCTAGTTTTCTGTAGGTCATAGTTGACTGAATTCTCGAGGATTTTCCTTTCGAGATAGTAGCTCGTATTCCATGTTTTCTGTGTGCGGCAAGCCTTATAGGAGAGCGAGAGAGAGAGAGAGAGAGAGCGAACGGCTCGTATAACGCGTTGGTATCATCCGGCTCTGTGCTTCCAATTACGCGAAACGAAGCACGAAGCACACAGTGCGATGCTAGCCACAATAATGCTAGGCGATAATTTACTACGGGCAAACCAGGACGACGACGACGACGACAACGACGACGACGTTAAGATACTTTTTTTTCTCTCACTGTCAGACCTCGATCAGGGATGTGTCTATGTCGCCATAGAGTTTGCATCTCTTTTCCATGTCTGTTCTAACTCACTACAAGTTCCTTCCATCAGACTAGCTTGCATTTCTCCCTGCAATACTGAACCACCAACACCATACATTGGAATCTAACCACCTTTGGATCAATGCGCTAGAATCCTTAGGAACACACAGCAAGCAAATACACATAGTCCCATTGAAATGGGAAGTGAGAGAGACACTTGTGTCGAAGTAGAAATCAAGACAGAGAGAGAACTATAATCGACAGTGGTGGACACCAATTCATTTGACAAGGGAAATCGCCTTCGAAGTCCAAAGCGTTACCGGGAAGTTCTAGGAATTCGTTATCCTAGAGAATCGAGTGGAGCGTGCTCTAATTCCTCGGTGACTCGTTTCCATATCGATGAGTGTGGAGACCGCCAAAATTGCTTTGGAATTGGTGAACGCATCGGGAATCGACGGCAGGCTCGGTAAGTGCTTCCCTCTGCTCCTTTGACAGTTCCTCTGGAACGAATGAACGAACGCGATGCGGCATGGTTTGCCAGTGGTGGTTCGTTACTCGAACGGTGGGGATAGGAAACGATGAAGCTAGCGGAATGAGGATTTTGGACTGGCGTTTGGTAAGCGTTCGATCGACCCTTGATCGGTGAATGGAAAAAGAGGGGGGGTTGGAGGGGGACGGGAAGCGGCGTGCCACTCTCGATGGCTGGGATGGCAGTGTCAATAAATTGACAGTATTTCCTGGCGATAAATTATTGGGCTAGCATTAAACGAACTTTGCGCCGCTCACCGGGCGCAAATACCGCTGGCCGACACGTTTGCAAACCTCTCCTCTCACTCCTCCTCTCACCTCTCTTCAACCCTTCATCGTCCATCCACTCGCTCCCCTTTAATTCCGATTAAACTTCATTTCAGCAGCATCGAAGCGATATTAGCAATTCCTACGTGAAGAGTATCATATACACGCACGAGTATGCTTATCACGCATGTGCGATACGAATGTCAGCCTTTTGACGTTCCAGTAGTTGATGTCGTCGAGAGACATAACCTTGAAAGCTTTGCTCGAGAACTGAGTGATTCAGTCGTAAAGAGATGCAACGGAGAAATATAGAAGTATACCTTGATGATGTGTGTGTATTTGAAGAGCAAGTCTTTTTTTTTATTGAACGGAAAAGGGCTTTGAAGAGAAATCTTAGTTTTTTCATTGCGAGGAAGGAACAAACGATTTTCAAAGGTATACTTCTTCTTGAAGACTAGAAAGGATACCGGATTCCTAGTTCTTCCTTCGGTTTAAAGACCTTCGGGCAGAGCATTTTCGCGGGTCGTAACTCTTCCGTTTGGTAACGCCCACTTTTAGCTAGGAAGATCGGTATCGAAAGAACGAAGAATAAATCTGCTTTAATCCGAACGCGATGGTCCGCCTGTTCTCAGCTACGAGGACTATCTCTCTCTCTCTCTCTCTCTCTCTCTCTCTCTCTCTCTCTCTCTCTCTCTCTCTCTCTCTCTCTCTCTCTCTCTCTCTCTCTTTTTCTTTCTATTCCTCTACCTTTCTTTCTTACCGAGTTCGTCATCGCGACGCATCCAGTGTGTCTTTTTTTCCTTTTCGAATGCACTGTGTGAAGGAAAAAGGGGTGGCTTCAATGATCCTTCTCTCTTTCTAGCCTTTGCTAGCCTCGGGTAAAAGAAGTTTTCACCGATAGAAGCTAAGGAAGAAGAACTGAGTTCCACTGACAGAAAGAAAGAACGAATGATCTGGAATGAAGGGGAATGAAAAATCGAGGGAGGACCGAGACAAGAAAGGACGCTCGTTACCCAACAGTGTAAAAAAGAGTTCGATAATTTCCAGAAGCGAGTGGTCCATCCAGCATCATGTAACTGAACCTATGCGCTTATGATACGATTTCGTTAAACGTATAGCATGGTTAGTCGTTCGATATTAGCCGAGACGTTCTCTACTGAAAGAGGAATGAACATTTACAGGTTAGGTTCCTCATGGATACATGAACGACGTAGATACGAAGGACTAAATCGAGGTGAGTGAGATGGTGTGTGGGGTTGTTGGGACGATAGGAGGGTAGCTGATAGAGTAGACAGCCAGTGGAGCATCGGCTAATTAATCGTATCGCTGATTGGTTTGGCAGGAGGCGCGTGGCAGAGCTCACACGGGAACGGTGCGGACACTAACCTTTCCTGCTGGACCGCTTGGCTGTCACGGGAAATCCGAGGGAATCGAAGGGTACCGCGTGCCATCGGATACTCAACTCTCTCTCACTCTCTCTCTCTCTCTCTCTCTCTGTGTTTCTCTTTCATTGGTCCGATTGGAAATGGCACGCGTGCGCTCACATTATCCTATCGAACGTCCTTCTTCGTAAAATCAGCGATCCCGCCAGCAGCATATCCGGGCTTGCATGCATGCACGCGCGCGCGTCATTGGAATTACAGTGTAAGCCGTATCGGTTCGCAGTACCCGATGATAATACTCGCTGGGCGCATTAACGTCGCCGCGCTAGTGGTAATTCCCATTTAATAATCGTTCCTCGTATGTTAAGCGAACGAACGCCCGACACGCAGCGCCCCCCCCCCCCCCCCCCCCCCCCGCCCCACCACCACCACTAGTAAAGCTAATTACGCGTCCTCTGAACGCGCGTCCGTCTCTACGACAATAACGCCCCGAGACTTACTAAGGATTAAACATGGATGGATAATGTTTTCATTAAATCAACCATTCTTGCATTTCATTAACTCAACCAATCACTGTCACACACACGTGTCATCTATTTTCTAATCTCATTACACTTTTATATCATCATCTATTTCGATCTGAAAACTCGTACATAAACAATTAGTTATATGAGAGAAACTAGTATATGAACTCTGATATTACGAAATGTTGGATCGAACTATTAGTAGAGTA
Organism: Ectemnius lituratus; assembly: GCA_910593735.2. Lineage (NCBI taxonomy): Eukaryota > Metazoa > Arthropoda > Insecta > Hymenoptera > Crabronidae > Ectemnius > Ectemnius lituratus. The sequence continues at coordinate 1,239,494 of OU343036.1, read as the reverse complement.
AAGTAATTATGCGGTAATGGTGACTAAGTATTAGTTGAAATACATGTGTGGATGGTAAAGCCGAGGTTTCACGGATGTAGGAAATAGAGTGAGAGGTGAAATAGAGGTCTTCTAGGAAATTTGTTAGAGGAAAGGGTCCATTGGGCAGCTGTGTATTAATTCAAGTTAAGCACGCATCGAGCTATTTAGCTTTTGGTGCACGTAGGAGAACTCGAAGGTATTGTTTGGCGACAGAATGAACCTGAGTACCTTTGGAGATTGTTGTTACCGATGCTTGGTGAAGTTGTCGATCGACGTTAAACAATGACAGGTGTACTAAAGGGAAGGAAGTAAGAGGAATTCGAAGATGCAATCACAAGTAGAGAATGTTACGACAAGGATAGAAGATCGTCAGTTGAATACAAGGAAGGAAGGAACATACTGTACAAAGCAATCTCGATGGTAATTGTCCGTAAGCGGTGGAAAGATCGCGGCCAATTTCTGCTCGTCCGTGCATGCGCGAAATTATTCTCTCCTGGTTGTACAGCAGGGTTTGGTTGGTCCGTTCAGTAGAAGGGGGGGGGGGGGGGGGGGGTGGAACAAGCTAGTCCTCTCTTGTCCTGGTAACCATCCTTGCCACTGAAGGCCAAAATGCTTTTCATTTCGTGGATCCTTCGAGTACAAGTATACTCATATTCACTGTTACGAATACATCGCGAAGAAAATGAATTCCTCTCATTCCAATTCTCAAATTCACTCCGACACACATGTTCCTTTTATATAATTCTCGAATCTTCTCCAGTTTAATTCATCGAGATATTTGAAGCAGTAAGAGCCAATTGGCGATGGGGAACCAGTATTACTTGGAGGATTGATGTACCAGCACAGAGTATACACGCAAGGTAATTGACTCTGTCAGGTCGTGGCTGATCATGCGGCTCGATGCTTTATTGTACCGGATGATAGCTCCAGTTATGTCTGTCGTGCACAGTCGCTCTTCTACTTATGCGGCAGGTAAGCGGCGGGCGGTCGGTTTTGGCATATTGCCAAAACACGAGAGAAAGAAAGAGAGAGAAAGAGAGAGAATACACATTGGATATGTTGGATGCTGGTAGGTTTGGATGGACCACGAGGAAAAGCAGAGGGATGAGAAGCCGTTCGAGAGGAAGACCGCGACCTCGCGGATGAAGGCCTCTCGAAAAAAGAGGGAAGGCACCGAGAAGCGGACGATGGAAACTATCTGAGCTGGCGAACCTGAAGGCTTCGCTTCTCTCGCATCCGATCGATCGGTGGACCAAGCCTGTTTTCCTCGCACACTCTCGCTCCTCCTCCTCCTCCTCCCTCTCTTCTACCCTCTGTCTCTGCGCTTTCCTATTCAGGCACTGAAAACACGCCGAGCTTTTTTTCCCCTACTCTCTCTCTCTCTCTCGACCGCGCGCCACCCATCCACCCCACTTTCCGTCGCCGCGCCGTTCCATTCCGCGTCGGCCGTTCGCCGAATATGTGTGCGCTTCCACATATCCCGAAGCTCGCTGCGTAGTTCGCGCGTGCACACCACTCACTTTTGCACCGTTGTAATCGGCATTAGGAAGAGGTAAAACGCGGCCTCGAACAATCGATTGATTTCTCAGAGTATATTCATAGATTTTGATTCTAAGAGGGAAAAAAAAAAAGAGGAAGTCATCGATGTGTCACTGTCGTTTTGGGAATGTTGAAATTCGGGTGGAAAGGGTGCCGAAAGGGTTAAAAGGAAGGAGTTCGTGTTAGAGTACGATTTCGTTCCTCTCCCTCGAATCAGCATCAGCTGGCTCGATTAATATTCGACGAGTCGTTCGCGGAAACGGAACTACCGTTACCGTTCCTCGTAAGAGTCAGGGACTTTATGCTAGAATAAACTACTACACTTTCCGCCGGATGTAGATAACACCGATGCTATAGTATGCGTAGTAGTCCACGTTAAACTTAACCATGACAGGTTCCTCGCATCTGTCTTTTTTTCTTCTATCTTTTTATTATTATTATTTTGGGTAATGGGAAAATTGAATGTTTGCTCATTATCGGACTTTGCAACGACGAGCTTTGTTTAGTGTATCGTTTGGCCGCGGGGCAAGCTCATATTCTTTCTTAAGCCACCACCACTTGCCAGGGAGCACTGCACTCCTCTGCACTCCCCCCCACATTCTGTCTATTGGAATTGCATTAAGCCATTGTTCGTCGAGGGGGGGGGGGAGAAAAAAAAAAGAAGAGAAAGATCTTGACGAGGGCTACACGACGCCGATTGTTTCCTTCTCGCTCCTTCGTCGAGTTTTCCTTGAAAGAGTGGCAGGAAGTAGAGGTCTACTCCGCAAACTCGAAAATCGATATTCCACCGATCTATCTGCTTTTCTCTCTTTCTCATTGGTCGAGTGTGGTTTGAGGTATCGTCTTCACCACGGAGCAACGGTAAATTGTATTTTTTGCTCGGCATACCCCGCCAATCGTACTTCTCTCTCTCTCTCTCTCTTTCTCTCTTTCTACCATTATCGTCGTTGCTCTTGAATCGTACTCTCTAGCAGCAGTACTAGCAACGTTTTTCCCGCGATCCACTTGCTGCTCCACTTTTCCAGCGGGTAACGAGGATCGGCAGTTTCGCAATCGGATCCACTGAGAGTAATCACGACGCCGGAAGAAAGGACCACGCTCGCTCCACTCGCGAGAGAGGCCCCGGTCATCGTCAAGATGACTCCATCTAGCATCTCTCGCAATTCCAATGTTACAATCCATCGTAACACACACACACACACACACACACACATACACACAGACAAGTAGAGAAATCCAACTACTCGTATTTCTAGCAAACATCACTTCAGCGAAATAAAAGCAATGACTTTTAGTTCTGCTTGTAAGACTGTTCTGGATGCAATGTGATTCCTGTTTTATAACCATCTGGCTCCTGAAAGGACACGTGTCCCGAAATCGTTATTAATATATAAAGTTATTAACTATATAAAAATTCTTATTAGAATTCCCTGAAGAACTATCAAAAATATATGTCACGCATAGAAATGATAAGTCTCTAAATCTACTGTTAAAAGTCCAGCAAGAGTTCCTCGTTCTCGCGATATTTGAGACTGTGTGTTTCTCAGAGTACTATAAACACCGGTGGTTGATATACATGAATATAATCCTGAAACGTGGATAGAAGAGTCTTCATCTTACGAAGAAGACGATCAGTGTAGACTCGAGAGACAAACGCGCGTGCGATCGACGAGCGTCCGGAAAAACCGGTACCGTCAACCGCATCCTGAGGGTCGTCCGCAGCATCCGCACGAGTGGGATGCAACCACTGCTGTAGCAGGAGCAGCAGCAGCAGCAAAGCTACGGGACAGAGTCGAGCGGCTGAAATCGTCACGATTACGAGAGGCGAGCGAAGAGTAGGGGGAAGTGGAGGGGATGAGCGGCAAATGAAACGGCAGCTGTAGAAGCAAGAGAAAGGATAGCAAGAAGTAAGAGAAAGAGATGGTTTCGAGATGAAGAGGATACACGAAGTTCACCGGCTGCAACGGTGAACGGGGCGTCCAAAGAGGAGAGAAGCCGAGGTGCAGGGAGTCACGAGAAACAAGAAAGGAAGACGACGACGTATACGACGTAGGTAAGAAGGAGTGCTGCTTGGTTGTTGCGAGCGCGCTCCTCTCGCGGCCTCGTTCGGTCCTTGGGTTCAATGGACTCGCGTGTCTGATCTAACGAACAGAAAACAGCCAACCAAGATCTCGCGCTCTCCACTACTTACTACTTGTCGCGCATCTTTTTCCCAGTGACAGGCTTTCTTTACTTCGACTGGCGGTGAACGAGCTAGCTCGAAAGAGTATCGCGCTTGTCCATTCTCTGGACAGGTTAGGAAAGACGCTTGTACGCTGAGTAAGTAAAGTAAGTACTCTTGGACTAGTCGATTAAACTAGCTCTTGATCTATGAAGAGCTAGGGCAACTTGACGTACTTGGATGAACTTTGAATTCGTTCGACTTCAGTTGTGTGTGTGCTTCGGTATCTAGGAAGGTTCATAGGCATACATATAGGAGGGGTCCCAGTCGAGTAACAAGTTTGTTTTGACGTTCTCTCGAGGCATGTGCGCTTACTGGGCGCTCCTCTGCGCTGCATATGCTGCATATCCAGCATATGCATGGTAAAACGTGTGCTCGCAAGAGAGGTTAGCCAGACGGTAATATTGAAGCAGACGGATTGAGAAGAATGGCGCGCAATGGCGATATGCATGCACCGTCGGGGATATCCTGGAAAACCCGGCCGACTCGGCTTATCCTTTGCGATATTAATGCCGCTGCGCGGCCATTATGCTTGGAATGAAGCTACTATGTTACCGCGATCCTACGTATAACCGAGAGACAGTAGATCGCGCGAATTATTTTCCTCTCTCTCTATATATATACACATACATATATATACATATATATAAACCTCGCATCCGCTATTTCCTACACACACACACACACACACACACACCTATATGCATCGTCCTCTTCTAGTTTCCTCGTCCATCGCGGCTGGCGAATCCCGCGCCAACGACTTGATGAACTATTTCAGGCTAAACCTAACCTCGACGCGCACTTCTCCAACTATCGCTGAATTCCTTCTACTCGAGTGGGCGAAGGTTAGGAGGGATAAATCGGGGTCGGTGAGGTGCAAGGATTAGGAAATTCTTCAGGATTTCCGGGGACAGAAGACGATGGTAGTGAAGAAAGAAAGAAGAAAAAAAAGAAGAGGAAGAGGATGTAATATGAGAATTGAAAGTAGAGCGCGAGTGTGAGTGGATCCCGGAAATGTGGAACGCGAATTTGGTCCAGTTTCTTGCGCGCTAGGCGGTTTCCTATTCCTCAGCGGGGTGGCTGGCGCACGTGCTCTGTCGGCCACCCCCGCAACCCTGCAAGAACTAGACCGATCTGTGTGCTACCGACACATATACACATAGAGAGAGAGACACACACATACACAAAGAAGGTGGATCCACCGTAAATAACGCAGCCGTCGACCACGGTTTTACGTACAAGCACCCGTGCGCGTTCCAACCCCTCTCACACTCCTGGCGATTCTCCATTTTTTGCTGAATACACCGCATTGAGAACCACTCTATTTCGCAGGTCCTCGCCTTTAGGAACCTCTAACTCTTAATTCGCACGAATTCCTTAGCTACTATTCTCTCAAAACATTATAACAAATGTGAATCTAACATTGTTGAAACATTCTAGCAGGATCGTATAAAGTTAGGTCGATCAATGATATATGAGTGTTATTATCTATAAGTGGTATACTGTGTACGAGAAAGTAGAAGAGAGAAATCTCGCTGGTGGTTGCGAATGGTTCTGTAGCGAAGTAGAAGGAGCTCGCACTTCACGCGCGCTAAGGTAATTTCGCACGTACGTCCTGGACAAGAACGAAGACGTTTCGCGAGCCATTAGCGTCGGATGGTTCTTGCGATGGCCGATGGAGTATTTATATCAGTATCGAGCGAAGCACACAGGCTACTACTTGGAAGAGAAGGAGCGTGTCTTCTTCTCTAGGTTGGAAGAAGTGTAACGTTGCCACGTTGCCATTCGGGGGAGAGAACGACTTCTCCAACGCCCCCTGGTACCTTGCCACTCTATATAATAAAGCGTCGAACTCACGAGCGACTTTTACCGGCTGTTCTTGGACCACTACTTCTCTCTCTCTTTCTCTCCTCTTTTTCCAACGATTGCTTTCTTCGGCTTCTCTTACTACCACTAGTATCACTACTTCCCGTCAGAGCCACCACTTTAACCAGCCAGTCTTCGCAGCAGCCCCCGAAGGAAAACTATGTCGTCCTAACCTGTCCTACCGATATCCTTCGGCCATATTCTCGATAAAATGCACCTTTCGCTTCTCCTCTAACCCTCTCCCCCTTTTTGCGCAATCTCGCTTTTACCCACCACAACCCTATTACATGATTCTGCTAGATACACTATGTTAGAGCCACGTGTGTGAGTCTGAACGGATTAAAGAGCCGCTTACGAATGCGCCTTTTTAAAGGCTGCCAGTCACTCGAGTGAGCAGGGTGAAAAGGGGAAAATTGTTAAAGAGACTGTGTGTACAGAAAAGAGGAAAAGAGTGTGTGGTCGTGGTTGGTTGACTTGTGAACACCTGTCGTATACCTTAAAGTTTCTTGCATCAAGGTTTTCGTTGACCGTTGACTCTTAAACCGGATACCCAAAAACCGTTGGTCTTATTAAAAGACATGCTAGCCATAGCAGCTTTCTCGGTGAACTCCTTGCTAGAAAGACTGAGAGAGGTCTAATGCGATACGCAGCCAGGCATAACGAAAGGAAGAGGAAGAATGACTGCGGAAAGAGGGGAGTTAGAGGTCGAGAGATATATAGAGATAGTCGAGCGGAAGACAAAAAGTAGATGTATACATGTAGATATGTATCCATCTGTCGTTCATTCAATCCGAACAGGCTGCAAATGGATTGAAACTGTGATCGATCTCTAGGAAAAAGAGCTACCGTCAGTGACCCAGAAGCATCAGCAAAACCAATCCCTGTGCTCTAAAAGATCAGAGGTACACATTCTATTCGTCTATTTCTTCAAGAATGGCCGAGAGATCGAGAACGTTTTGATTTCCGCCTAATATCATCCCAACCGTTCTGGCAAGCAAACGACGATATTCCCAAGGAAAGAGGATAAGGAAGAAGACTTTGGAGACAGGAAACGGAAACTATCGATCTTATTCGGCAGAGTGGCGAGCACACCAGTATCAATCGAAGGAATCGTGGCATCCTTGTGGCACAGGGTTCTTAGCTGGCAGGGTCGTGGGTGGAAGGTGCTCTGTTAATGTACGTAGAAGGAGAGAAGGCCGTGCGAACGGAAGTCATCGTCACGGCTCGTCGAGTTGTGTGGCTACACTTGTAATAGTATTAGTAAGAGTCGTTGTTGTTGGTACTCAAGAATCACCGAGGGACACAATATAACTACTTCGTTCAGGATAACAGTGCGTGCACACACACACACACACACATGTATATATATAAGATAGACAGTATAAGTGGTAGTAATACTTGAGAATCATCAAGGATCACAGGCCCTTCTTTTCAAGCTGCTTCCTTCTGACACGGGAAATCTCGTCTAGTCTACGAGTTCCTGGCCCTCCGCAATATAACGCGCACTGCGCCAAGTATAACCGTAGGGTATACACACAGTAGAGATAGGACTGTCTCTGACAGCCGATGTAAGGGCTTTCGCCGAACTTTCACTGCTTATACTGTTGAAAATAATTTCAATAATTTCCGCTCCCGAAAACTCCTTCTGGAACTTATCGATGTTTGAGCGCACAATTGTCTTTTGTTCGTTTTAAAACAAATTGTTCCCTTCATGTTGATATGTTCGGCCTGTCAGTTAGTTCAGTTTGGTTCAGAGAGCTTGACAGCGGATCCCTATTGTATAAAGAAACTGTAAATTAAAGCTCTGCAACAAAAACCAAGGACAAATACATTGTGAAAATTGTATCATATATAATTCCATGTATAAATATTCCAAGAGTGTAAAAGAAGGAGAATGAAAATAAAATGAATTAAATCTTTCTAAATAATGATAGAATTTAGAATAGCTTTATTTTCAAATCTAAATATATATATGTGCGAGCCGCACTCTCGCAAACTCGCAAGCTCCACCGCAAGTATACGGACCGTCGTAACTCAATTCAAGCGGGGGTGGTGCGGCAGTGTTGCAGGTGCAGGAGGAGGGCGCGAATTACGTGAAAGGGGGGGAGGTGGAAAATAGGTTAGATCGTTTGCACGTACGCAGCGCGGCGGAACCACAAATTTCGATGGCGTTCTAGCAGCTTATTAGCTAGCGGCGCAGCAGTACTGGGCGGACGCCTAGGCGTCTCTCCCTACTACTGCGTTGTGGTTGCAAGAGCCGAAAGATCTTCAAGTAACGTGGACCGAGAGAACCAAGGCCCTTGGTTCTCGCTTCGTTAAGGAGATACCTTGGTAAACCTTAACGATCGTTCTAACAGTCTTGAGACTCTACCAAGGAACTTCGATAAATGCCAGCCTATTACTTCTTCCCAATTGTTTAATATACATATAATTAATTCTAGATACTCTGTGTAATTGTAACTTAAGTTAAATAATCCTACTAACTGTCAGGATATTAATCCAAGTGAATTTGCCAAGTGTTTCTATAAGTATGCGGCGAGTATTGCAAAGTGTCATTGGTGAATTCGATTCAGTGGTATCGGATGATCGGTGAGGATAAATGCTGGCAATGTTAGTATCAGTGAAGAAACGAAGACGCTGACACTCTGGTCGAAGAAGAGATAGGCGCAGTTCCAATGTTCCAATGTAATATCGTCGAACGTCTTGGACAAGGTTGAGAAGAGACGAGTGAAGAAGAAGAAGAAGAAGAAGAAGAAGAAGAAGAAGAAGAAGAAGAAGAAGAAGAAGAGGAGAAGAGAAAGAGGAGATGGAAAGTCAGTGAGAAATTCGAAGTCGAAGTGAAAGTTTGCCGGCCGAGAGCACATCCTCGTCCCGGCCCTTTTCCAATAATTCGACGTTTGAGGCGACGCGCGTCCCGCAGGGGCCGAGGCGAAGCGCGTCCGGCTAGCCAGAGAAACGAGAACGCGGCGGCGGCGGACTCAATTGAACGGAAAGAGCTGCTGCTGCCTCGTCTCGCTTGCTCTTCCTTTCGATCTTCTCTTACAGGAGCATCTCCTCTTTGGTTCCGGTGACTGGCGGAAAGTGTTCCCGCAGAGTCGGGGGTCAAGCTCGACTGGTCTTGGCGCGAAATTAAATGCGTTTAAAGCCCCGAGAGAGACAGAAAGAGAGAGAGAGAGAGAGAGAGAGGGCAATCGAGTACAGGGTACCTTTCTTGGCAAGGAGAGTAGCAGGAATCGAGCAAGTTCCGCGGTGAGCACCGATCGCCGTGACATCGTCACGCGTTTCCCTTATCAAACGTAACCGTGGAGAGGAATGCGAGCAGAAACTTCCGATTTCTCGGCCGACGGCACAATCCATCGCACCAGAAGGTGCTTCATACCACCCCCCACTTCCGTCACTGGGAGGTAAAGAGGTCGCGGATAATACTTCCTCTCCCACTTCCACTACTAACCCCCCTCAACGAACTACCAGCGAGCAAATGTCATCCGCAGTGTCGCGGTCATCGGGCTAACTTTGGTAATCGGGCGGAAAGTTTCCTTCGGCGTGATTAAAAGTCCAAGCTCAAGATTGATTTGCCACTGGAGTCCAGCTACTCTACACTACCGTGGACTCTACTTGAACCACTCTGGGGTTATCTAGTTCCGCGAGACGATTGGACAAGCAGTGTCTAGATTAACAGATTGACACGTAAGTTCTTTTATAATAGAAGGGATTGTCATATTTATTATTTGATAGAAGAGTTATTTGGAAGAATTAGTTGTGGCTTGATAAATCGATTGTTTAAGTATCCGAATGGATAGGAAATAGAAAATCTGTGGTAAGAATGCTGGAATTGTACCGGAAACACTTGGAAACAGTTTATTGAATATTTAAGTTCGTCTGATTTTGACGGGTTCTTTCATGTTTTTCATACTTCCTGACATTTTCCGCGGCTGAAATTTGGTGGAGAATGTTTTCTTGCATCAAGGAAGAAGTGATATAAATTCCAGAGCCCTAGCTCAAAATTCATTTTTTCGCAAATTTTTCCATATACCCCTTCACAAATTTTCGATTTTTCGAAAGTTCTGGGACTTGGACGAATGCTTGATATTTCCATTGTTTGAGTATCAAAATGGATAAAAAACATAAAACCAGTAGTCAAAGTGCCGGAATTGTACCGAAAACACATGGAAAACCGATCTTGAATAATTAATTTTCGAGGTTTTCCCCATGTTTTTCATACTTCCCGACATTTTCCGCGGCTGAAATTTGGTAGGGAATGTTTTCTTGCATCAAGGAAGAAGTGATATAAATTCTAGAGCCCTAGCTCAAAATTCATTTTTTCGCAAATTTTTCTGGGTATACCCCTTGACGAATTTTTGGGCCAAAAAATGAACTTTGACCTGGGGTTCTGGAATTTATACCACTGTTTCCTAGCTAAATACTGAATCACTCCCTGAAATACCAGACCCTGAAACGATCGGGAAGGGTGGTTGAAAAATTTCCGATTTTTCCAAGGTTCTGGGACTCTGACGAACACTTGATAAATCAATTATTTTAGTATAAAAACGGTTAGAAAACATAAAACCAGTGATCAGAAATACAAGAATTGTATGAAAAACAATGATTGCATGATAGATTCATACGTATCGATCAACAAAAGACACTAAATCATCTACTGTTCAATTATTCCAACATTTATTTCTCGAAAAATGGAATTGTACAATTCATAACAAGTAGAATTGATTCAGATTCGCGGAAGTGTTTCACTCGAGATTTCAAGAGAGTTCCAAGAGGGAGACAGATGGCTGTGATCATTGTGTAGAAAGGTTGACAGTAGAATAGTACTAGTAGCAGAAAGTCATAGTATCTGTACATTAAGAGAGTCCACCAGAGAAACCAAGGTAGCACTAGCAGCAGCAGTGCGAAATAGAGTTTCGCTCTCGTATCACGTGGAAGGATAACGGGCGGCAGAAGTCTAACGAAGGGACGTCTGGGGAGCTATTTCGCTTAATCTAACTGCAAGAGCCACGCGGAAGCTCGACTGGGCGGGCGCCTCGTCGTACGTGAGCGCGAGCGGAGCAAAAGCGCGCTCGCGCGTACAGTCCAGTGGCGGCGCGCGGACTAACTCGAAGAAAGAAAATTAATTTAATTCCAGGCGAGTGGTAGCTTGGAGACCCTGGGAGGGTGGTGAACTGGAAGGCGAGGGAGCGTTGCGCTGGGAGTTCCATGGAAAGAAAAAGCATCACTGGGAGAGAAACACTCCCCTCCCATTGCGCGTGGCATGGCACGCGCGTCCCGTGAAACTTTAGCGAACACCGCCAGCACAGTCCTTCCACTCTCCAGAGAGAAAGAAAGAAAGAAAGAGAATGGAATAATTACGTCGATTCTATAGTATCGGTAGCTTCTACGAATAGAAGGAGTAAGACCAAGGATCTAACATGTAGCGAAGAACGATGACTCGGTGAAATTGTGCTCTTGGTCAGGAAAGACTATTCAAGTCGGCGACAGTTCGACCGGGCGAATCTAACCGTTGGATTCCCCGATACTAATGGTCGAGACGAGAGCCATTTCCTACAAAAGAGCTGTAGAGGAGCCTCCTAAAGTAAGTACTCTGAGCGAGTGAGAGAGGCTGGAAATCAACGAGCATGCTTGCCTTGGTCGTCGTCGTCGTCGTCGTCGTCTCAAGTCTGTTCGGCTACTGACGTTCAAGCTACAGAATGCATCCTTCCTTTATCGAAGCGTCTTCTACTCGTCGATCTCACACACTTACTACTCTTCGGTTGTGTTCGCCTTGAAAGGTCCGTCTTTCATGAAAAGGCTTCCTTGGCTTGTTCTCGTCTGTGGTTCCCATGAGTTCGATGCCTTTAGAGAGACAGAGTTCTTGGACGTTGTTCCTTGTCAGTGGTTGAGACATCGTATGCTAGTGTCGACGATGGTCGTTGGGATGGTCCGAGCGCTGTCGTCATTCCCAAAAGGCGGTGGGACTGGATCGGCAGTGGCGTCGCGAGCCAGAGCCCCGAAGGATGCTGGATCGGGCGAGGTACGCCGCATCGAATAACATGCAAATTCGCCGCTCAAAGCGGCTCGCCGGTGTTGGTGCACGTGAGAAGCTCGAGTGAGCCGAAGCACTGTGAGAGGATACAAGAGAGAAGAGAAGAAGAGAAGAGGAAGAGAGAGAACAGAGGAGGAATTCGTATCGCAGATGCGTCTAGCCGAAGCGAGCCCTCAAAGGGTTGGCTTCCCTCTCGTGGCTCCAGGGGATCGCAAAAGAGCCCTCTTCGCGCCTCCACCATCCTGGACCCAGCCGACGTCGTCGTCGTCGTCGTCGTCTTCGTCGACAACGACGAGGACGACTGACGGCGCGTGTCATCTCAAAGCCCCCACCACTTGGCTCTCCTCTTCTACCATCCAAGCCTTTCTACACTCTACTACCAGTCACTATTACAACGCTACCAAACCCTCTAAAAACCCTTCATCCTCTCTGATAAGACAATATTTATCGAGCCTTCAAGAAAACCACCCCTAAAAACAGCAACGTTCCAATCCCCTCAGGCACGCATCGTGTCAGCGTTAAACTAAACTGTCAATGTGAAAATAAAGTCTGAATTTGCTGGGGTTTTGTTTTTTTCAAGATTTCCAGGACAGGTAGAGGTGGAAAAAAAGAAGGTGGAAGATAGGCAAATGAAATCTCGTCCGAAGAGTTTCAATACTGCCATTCTCTATTCCGGACGACCTAACCTCACCTCGCCGCACTCCACCCCGGACCGTTCCGTTGCTCGACCTCTCTGTGTCCGCCTCTAATTCCTCGAGCTCGAAATTCCTCAGTATTGGTTGGGAGATCGATATATACCAATAGGGAGAGAGCGAGAGAGAGAGAGGGGGGGGTGGGAGAACGATACCACCGGCAGTAATTCAACCGAATCGACGTGAATTACGGGGTTCGGGGATATTCGTAATAATAACGATTATAATATAATCGAAGATAGAGCGATGGACAAGGACGAACACGAGCGAGGATCGAGGAACGCAGCGCGAGAGCCTATCGGCAGAAACGGAATTGCAATTAGCGCTTGGTCCAGCTTGTGTCCGGGAGAGAACGCGCGCGAAATGGATGGCCTGGTTCGCCGAATTTCTCGCGGATACGATCCAGATGTCGAACAGGCGGGCAAGCAAGCAAGCAGGCTTGGTTGGTTGGTTGGTTGAGGTTATAGAGTACTCTCCACGTAATAACGTGACGGCAGCCGGCCTCTCGACTTAGCCCCGCCAGTATTATACCTCAGCATTGCTTCAAGATCTCTTTTCTCGATAAAGCACTCTTTCTCTCTCTCTCTCTTTCCTGCATTTCCACTGGCCTTTTTCCATACCCGGTGTTACCAAGGCACCATCGGGCATCGCAAGAGCTTTGCTTCCCGATGCTGACTATGCCCGAGGCTTTTTCACCCCGGTTACCATCCGATTCTCTTCTCTACCCATGTATCCGCAATGTGCATATATATATATATATATATATATATATATATATATATATATATATATATATATATATATATATATATAGGGATTGCGGCGATGCTGCTACCCACAATCCACCTTTGTTTGGACAGAAAAAACAACTTTAATGGATGTTTTATTGAAGCTCTGGCCCGCGCAAACCGAGAAAGGTGACAAAGGGATTGCGGTAGCCTGGCGAAACACTTTTTTCCCTTCGGGCGAGACTTCTACCCTTGCTCATATGTGTGTGTGTGTGTGTGTGTGTAAATCGTTGGTATACCAGAACACATGGGCTTCGCATGCTTGGTAAGAAGATGACTAGAAGAGAAGAGAAGAGAGGAGTCTCTCTCTGTAGTGTGTTCCTCTGTTGCTAATGTCTGGCTTTTCACGCCCATTTTCCTGGAGAAGCCGTTGGTTGGAGAGTTAATTAAGTAATGGAAGATGCTGGAGGCAGGTGTGGGTGCCTCGAGGGAGAGCTAAGATGCTTGGGATCCAGCAGCATGCTCTTGGCTCTAGAGTCAGTGCTCCTCTCGCATTCGTATCTTTGTGGCTGGTACGTGCCTCCGGTGGGCGCGTTGGATCCAAGCAACGGATGGCCAAGATCCGGCCCAGTTTGAGTATATGAAGGCCCGATTTCAAGGCAGAGGGCGCGAAAGCATGGAGAGAGGAGGTGTCTTGGTATCCAGAGAAAGGTTCCTAGTGGGCTGGAGACGAAGAGAAAGCAAGTACTAAGATGCACTGGTTCGGCGTACCAGCATCCTGAAGAGGAGAGAGAGAGAGAGAGAGAGAGAGAGAGAGAGAGAGAGAGAGAGAGAGAGAGAGAGAGAGAGAGAGAGTCAGGGATGCAGAAGAAGATGCAGGAGAGACGAGAAGGGGGGAAGGAGGTACAGGCAGGAGCACGCCGGCAAACGGAATGCCATAAATCTCATGTAAATTCGGGCCGCCGCTTGATTTGCAAGCACAATGCCAGACAATTCTACGCTCCGAGCAGCCGCCCAGCCCCCCCCCCCCCCCCCCCCCCAGTGCGGAGTCTGCGAGTTTCCTCGGTCCCTCCAGTCTCTTCTGTCTCGTCCCATCCACCCACAATCCAAACCCCCCACCTTCTGCATTATTCTGTCCTTCTGCACCTTTCTCTCTTACTCATCCTGTATACATATACGCGAAACCCTCGTCGTCCTCATCCTCGGCCACCCCATCAAGAACTCCCGAGGATCCACACTCTCTCTCTCAGAATTCTCCCTTTCTCACCATCATTGTACGACACCCCATCGTCCACCCCCCCCCTCCCTCCCCCCTCTTTTACGCGTCATTCGCCACGACCACCCCCGGTGAAAATATTAACTCGAAAATTTGAGCCTGTGGTCTATCATACACCAGGGCCTTCTACATCCTCCAATGAACCCTTCATACACTCATCCACATGTCCACTATGTATTCCATGTGAGTGAAAGCACACTCATATATGAGTGCGTACCATTGACTTCCCTCGTTGCTTAGGGTGCCACTGCACGCATCTACATTTACACGTACGTACTGATGATACTCGTGTAATGGAGTGCAACGCGCACTGGGGAATATAACGATCAAGAGTACGTTTCAAGGGGAAAAGGAAGAATGATAAACTAGGGATAGAATTAGGGTTGCGAGAGTCATTAATATAATGAAAAATATATAATGTATTAATATTGAAATGTAGTATTTTAAAAGTAATTTATAATATAAAGAATTGCGAAGTTAGTAGATGCGTAACGGGTGAGGAAAAGTCGAGCGTCGTTGGGAATGGTCGCGAGAGTGGTCGCTCGTCTAAAGTCTAAAGTCTGGCCGGAGGCATGCGCGCTCCGGAGGCGCATCCATCCCTTTCCCGCGAGTGTGGAGACCAAGTGGCGGACTCGCGTCCGATGCTTCGCGATCGCACTCAAGCGTCGGCTATCGAGACGCCTGGTACACGGTAGTAGGCTCCCCGTTCGCTAGCCAACTCTCCTCGTTCATACAAGCACCCTTGGCGAAACTAGTCTGCTCGAAACATATCTTGGCGATGTATCGCGTGGAATCACGCGCGTAATGACAAGTCGACGGAGTTTCGCGCACCACCGATCGCGGCGATTGCGCGCCTTGCAATCGGCCACGAGACTCTCTCTCACTTCCTCTCCCACCCTTTCACAATCCCTCTCTCTTTCTCTTTCATAAGATCACGTACAATTGCTTTGCGACCTATCCCAACGGTCCTTATCGCGTCCTTCGATTCTACCACTCGTATACACTCTCCACCAGAGTTTATCATTCGCAAAAGTGTATCGCGAGTGTGTATGTGTATCGTGGAAGCACGCTTTATCGCTCTGTCGATGATCGAACATATCGTTGAAGAATATCGAAAGACACAGTGCGTTGAAGAAGAGTGCTAGGACCGAAAGAATATTTGACGGTGCCTCGCATTATTGCGAGGGCAGTCCGTGCAGATTGATAGTAGTATTGGGTATCGAATCCCAAGTGTGTTGGATATAGAAAGAAGTATAGAAGAATTCCGTGGGGATTGCTGATGTCAGGGGAAAGAAGAGGAATCATGTGGGAACCAAAGATCGGTTGGGTACTTGCGTCGCTGCTGGGAACCATAGGTTAGTGAATCACACTCCTAACCTCTAATTCCATAGAACCATACTGATTCTATCTCCCCAAAATGCCTTTTGTTAATTCATACAAACCCATTCGATAATATCCGAGCAAAACCCTTCGTACAATCACCCACTCTTTTTCCCAACAGTAGGAAGTTTTCGGACTCTCGACAGTAGAGCAGGGCGAAAAGCGAGAGATAGAAAGAGAGCGAGAGAGAGAGGGGAAGCTTCGAGACTCAACAGGTCCCTCGGCGACGACCCTGCCATTCGTAGGAAGCAACTCTCTCTCTCTCTCTCTCTCCCTCTCTCTTTCTCTCGTTTGCACTGTGGCAATACGAGGGATGGCTGTGTAATGCCTGGAAGAAAGAGCGGCGTGCATAATTCACCGACGCGTTCCCGTCACTTCGTAATACCGAGTTTCGGGATCAAAGGTTATGTGCCCCCTCCAACCCGAGCCCCCGTCCACATTCTCCAATTTCCATCGGGTAGTTCCCAAGCGTTTTCAGAGCGATCTCTTCCACACGTTGAGAAAGAATCGCTCCCGAAAAGCTTTTCGTGTGTGGCGCCTGGTATTCATCGGCTCCAGTGACTCTCTAAAGGTTCTCTGGCGAGAGAAGAATAGATGAGCGAGTGAGAGAGAATGAAGGAAGTGAAGTGAAGGGAAGATATGAGTACTCGTAAGTCGGTTGCTGGCGCACAGCCTCTCCGCTACGATTACCCCATACATACGTTCAGTTCAAGCGGTCACGCCTTCCTCTCGCCAGCCGCAATTTACGGTAACGCGCGTGCCACGGCCAAGCGCGCAGCACAGCCAGCCCGGGCCCGCAAACTAATTTTCCAGCCTGACCTTTTTCCGCTTACCGTTTCCTCCTCTCTTCTCCCCCCCCCCCCCCCCCCCCGCACTCCTCTCCTATCTAGTCATGGCTTCTGCGGCCCGCTGCGTAACTCACTCGGTTAACTCTCGCGCACCGTTCCAACACACATACTCGTCGTTTTATACACCTATGTACACACATAACCTATACGAAGGTATAGGAACGAGCGGCCTAATATCATCATCGATAGAGCGCAGCAGAGCTGCCGGTGAGTTATACTCTGTTTCGACGTGGCCAAAAGGTAAGCTCGTTACCAAACGGCAGCTCCCTGTTACTATTACTCCTATACAGTCAACGCTTGCTCCCATTTTCAAGCCCCCTCCCCCCCCCCCCTCCCTAACCTACCACAGTTGAATTTTCGTCGTTTTCGCGTTAACGCGCCGCGGCATCGGCTCTCTGCGCGCATCGTGATTTTATTTCACAGCCCTCGAAAGCTCCGGCGAGCCGTGTGAGCGACACATAGCTCACACACACACAGGCAGCAGACACATAGGATTCATGCGTGGCACGAGCGTACAAGCCCCCGTTGAATTAGTTTCGCGCGTAACTGGAACAGAGTTTATAAAGGGAACGAACCAGTGAGAGAGAGAGAGAGAGAGAGAGAGAGAGAGAGAGAGAGAGAGAGAGAGAGAGAGAGAGAAGGCGATGATGATGGTCGGTTTCACTGTGCGTTACGATCCTCATTTCTGATAGGGGCGTGTTACTCTTCCCCTAAACCACTCGACTTTCGTTTGAAGAGGATTTTTACTTGGCTATTCACTGATATACACGCGTTGCGCTCTACCAGTAAAATAGTATATACAGAAAGTGTGTATAAACCTGTGGAAAGGAAAAGGCGCGAGACTGACTGACGGGCGACGAGGAGTTTAGAGGTAGCTCGAGAAGGAGAATTTTCAGCCTTTTGAAAATCTGTCTGGCTTCGAGGAGCAGAGGGCAAACGAGGTCGACTAATTCTAATGAGGGTGCAGGACTACACGCGTGACGAATGTCCTCGAAGAGAAGCACAGGCGGAGTTGTGTCGCGTGGATGTTAGCGAAAGTCAAAACATACACGTGTGTAGAACATGTGGATGCAAAGTGTGTGGTAAAGAGAGTGACACGCATAGTCTGGGGAGATCGAAGGATCGCAGTTGGAGGCCAAGAGAATGGAGAGAAGGCGCCGGAATGACTGGAGGTCGAGAATTCAAGCATTAGTACGATTAAAGAGAGAAAGGAAGAATGGTCGTCGATGCTCTTTCGTGTTACTTCAAGTAGAAAAGGTAGGAGAGTATTTGGCGGGCAATGCTTTAATCCGATACCCTCGATATATTTGAATCAATCGCTCGAAGGGGAGTAATCGCTTTAGTGCCGATGGACCGATGCCTGTCTTAAGTGGAACTGGAAACGCCGTGGGCGACCAAGTAATGATTAACTCGCTCTAAGCCAACCGGAACATCGCGCATGCAATAGTCTATATCGTCTGCTTCTACTAGATAGCTGGAACTACTCAGAGAATTCTTGCCGAGTTGGATTTTGCCAGGCTTCCCTGGAGAATCAGAACGCGTCCTTAATCACTCCGACCAATGTGAACACACGCGTGACCCTCGTTCGCATACCAAACCCTTCCACAAAAAAACTCTGTTTCTTTCTGAGTGTAGCAGCTTTTACTAAAACGAACACATAAAATTTATGACCCTTCCCTTTCTCTCTTTAACTACGATTCCCTTTTAGAAATCGGTGGGAGGTTCGTATGAGGGCTGGGCGACTTTTAAAAGAGCATTCGATAACGAAATTGGTTCCGTGGCATTACCTTTAATCGTGGCAAAGCTTTACTACGTTGGACGTAGCGAGGGCGCCGCTTCTCGAGGGCAAAGCGATCGGAACTGGATCTTTGTTAGGGGATTAGGAAAATCGAAATCCTCCCCGGGGATTCGACATTGGGATACGCGCGAACGAGACTCGATTTGCCAGGGTCCAGTGTCGCCTGTCCTATTCTAGGGATCGTACCTTTCCAGTACCAAAGCACTGCTTTCCTCTCTCTCTCAACTGTCCTAACCTCCGAGCGTGCCAGGCGTTTCTACTATCAATGTACATAGTACTCTCTCTCTCTCCTTGCGAGTTCCTCGTAGTCCCTGGTTCTGCTACTTGGCAAAGGCGCTAAACGGTTAACCGTGCCCGGGGCAATACGATAAGTGCTAAATTAAATTCAGCGGCTCGACCGCGGCCACTCGTATTACGAGGCTGCCGGCGCAAGCCCCGGATCCAGAAAAACGACTGGGAAGAGAAGGGTAGTGGGGGGGGGGGGGTTTCCCAGTAGAAAGGGATACCTCGGTTGGCCGAGCGAGATCGGACCGCAGAGACAGAGAGAATGAGTGGCCGTTGCACAAAGGGGGTGAAAAATATTTGCGTCGGCGAACCACGGTGGCGGTGACGGCGGCGATTTTGCTTCGTGAAAATGAGTTTTTCTTAATTGGCCAGAGAGTAGAGCGTGGTGGTCGCAGTTCCGCGTAATTGGAAACTCGAAAACTCTCTCCCTTCCGGCGAGGGACACTCGCCACCCTTCAGTATACTCGCTTTCCTATTCTGAACACTGCAACACTCTCCTATCGCTCCTCGCATTTCCATCCTGACAGCATTGGCCTTCCCCGTTTATTCATTCGCGTAACGGCCAGTTCGCTTAACTTCTTACCCGCCGCTACTTATTTAATTACTCTCTCACACGCTTGCGTCGTCGCCGTTCTATCTCCCCACACTGGAAACCACTGACTACCGGCTACGACCTCGTCTACACGACTTTGCTACTTTACGATCTTTTTATACATATATCTTTTAAGTACATAAACGACAAAGCAACCTTTCAATAATATCTATTTCTATTTTTAATAAATTTTAAAGAAAGAAACACATTCAATTTCTATAAGCATTGAAAAAAGTCCATTTATCTTTTATGTATATGAGAACCCATTGAAGGTCCGTTTTTTGTAATAATCCCTTACACTACTAAAAGACACGTGGAACTGAGGCTCGTTTCGTCCAAGGGAAGTGCGGCCCACTGCTTTTCTTTTGATGGCGTGGATCGCACTGTGCATAATGAAAGCCACCACTGTCTTTCCGTTGCCCGACTCGCGCTGGACGCCAGTAGAAAACAGTGCAGGTCTTTGTGCGTGGTGGAAACGGCCACTATTTGGACAACGACTTCTCCACGCACAATTCCTTCGAGATATACCTGACGACGTTTTTTTTTTACTACTAGTAGTAATAGAATCCCAAGAAGTTCACAGCGTGTCTGTGTGTTATAAGATTCAACGTCCAGTGGGATTCACTGTGTAGAGATATGTGAATGTAGGAATGAGAGTCAAGCAAGGCTTATTACATAGCAGCTCTGTTTTTCGCTCTTGCCGTTTTTCCTGCGCCAGTATTGTGAATATGCGAATGGCCCTGTGGACAAGCCAAACGAGGCTCCGGGGTCTAGGAACGCGATGGGCCGTTCGTCGGAGAGGAGGAGGGGGTGGTTTTCCATGTGAATCGGCGCGGCTACATCCACTCTCTTCCCTCCCTTCCTCTCTCTGTCTCTCCTTCTGTCGAGTGATTTAAGTAGTCCAGCCAGAGGAAACGGGCTGGACGCGAGCCGCATGCACCAGAGGCAACGGGGGCTACGAAAATATCCTCTGGCCACCGGCCAATTCAACGTAGCCAGGCCCGAAAACCCTCTCTCTTCTACCCCCTTCATCCTCAAGCCTCACCCTTTCGCAGGGCAAATCCTCTCTCTCGCTCTCTTCTACCAGACCAATGTGTATCGCCGACTATTTATGGATCACCGTTCGCAGATTTATCGGCATCGGGAATATTTACGCGGCATTCGGTAGTCTGCTCCTCGGGCGATGCATCCGCCCCAGCACCCTAAGCCACTCGTAAAGACGCCGCCTGACGATCCCTCTCGCGGATCTCTCAAGCGTTAACCCTTTATCACTAAACACAGAATGTTACTATGTACGTCCTGTTATTTACTTTATATATGTAATTCAATGTAGATAGTATTTGCTTTTGTATTAGTAAGCTAGCTGAACTTGTATCCACTCTTTCCAACACCAACCATTTCGTATAAAAGTCAACGCATGTCACTTGTTGGAACATATATTCTTCTTGTACAGTTTGTGGCAAAGGAAATTCGAAATATCAAAATATATGTCCAGAACAAAGAAACATGAAGGTTGTCCATGTATATAACTCTATCTCTTCAGGGAAAAGCCATTCTTCCCTTAACATCTGACAACTTTCTACACTTTCCTATCTTCTCGGGTACATTCTTCAAGTTTCACATCATACATTTACTAATTCCATAAGCTGTACTACTGCATGCGCTAATAGAAGGACAATCTTAGCCCTGGCAACAATGTTCCCAAGGTTGGCCTAGTTTCTAAGGGTTAATACACTGAGATTTTTTAACGAGTACTTGAAACGAAGAGTGCTCGAAATATTGAAGGAGGTTTTTCCTTAAGCTAAGATATTCAGGATTAGTCCTTTTTATTGATGAGGCAATGGCGTCTGACATATCAGTGAGTTACAATCTTTTTTTTTCTCTCACTGAACAGAGAAAGAAAGAAGAGAAAGAGAGAGAGAGAGTGGACACGCGTGTATTCTGAGCTTTAGTGGCTGCGAAAGGGCCAAGCCTACTAGAGAAAGATCGCTACCGCGTAGTTCGCCTCTCTCGCCTATCACGCGATCCCGCAATCATACGGGCCAGAGTAACATGCACCCGAGTCCTTATCAGCCGTAACGCAAAGTGAAATTATTCCACGTGAACCCTTGTCGCTGATAGGAAGCTCGCGACCCGAGTCTCGCCCGAGAAGTGCTTCAGCTTTTCGCGTATGCTTGCGAGCAGGCTTCTTGTATCGTTGCTCCCTTTTACTCTCTCTCTCTCACTCTCTCTCTCTCTCTCTCCTTCTTGCCATCACTCGAGACCGATGTATGCTAAAAGCTCGATCGCTGCCTCTCCTTCGAGATTAACGTCTTTGGCTGCTAGGCGCACTCCCGCCATGAGAACACTTACTCCACCCGGACAACTTTCCCTCATACATCCACGTACTCTCTCTCTCTCTCTTTCTCTCTCTCTCTCTCTCTCTCTCTCGTCTAATATAACTAGGATCGTAGAACTCGAGCGTTTTCAAAAGCACGATACATGACATAGCGTGACAGGATTTACATGTTACCAAGTAGATGTGTTGAATACTTTCGAAGAATTGCAACGACAGGAGTGCGATTAACAAGTACGCGCACAGGTCGAGTGAAATGGAGGTGGTAATACTAAGGGGTCACTCGGTAATAAGGTCCCACCTTTCCAATAACTAGTAGGGCGAGTAGAGGTGCACGCGTGTTCTCTTCTTAAGGCGGTGCTCGTGTTTCTTCGAGAAAAGCATTTAAGGAAACCACGTTGCCGAGAGAAAAGTGCTACAAGTCCAAGGAGTTTTCAGTAGGAATGAAAGAGTAAAAGAGAGAGAGAGAATGACGGCTCTCTTTTCCTCGAAAGGGTTACACACGCGGTGGAGGGAAGTTTTTCGCAGCTCGTTAGCGCGTATCGATCAGAAGCGGCATAGTAGTGCGCCTTAGGCTCCTTGCGATCAGCGGTGCCTCTCGGCGGAGCAGCTCTCCTTCGAGCACACAGTATATATATATATATATATATATATATATATATGTATGTATGTGTGCGCGGCGTGGCGTGGCGTGGCGCGCGGCTCATGTTTTACGGTAATGGGCCAGCGCGAGCGCGTCGGCGGTAATAAGTCGAGAGGAACTCTTGGCGAGATCGCCTTTCCCCGGCACACGTACACGCACGCTCCGCATACTTAGAGAGAGAGAGAGAGAGAGAGAGAGAGAGAGAGAGAGAGAGAGAGAGAGAGAGAGAGAAGCAGATATAGTAGAGTGCCTCCGGTGCCGATGCCGTTAAAGGGTTGTGCAAGCCTTGCACTCTCCCGTCAGTGTACGCTCGACGAAGATAGAAAGAGAGGGTTCTTGTCTCTTTCTGGCGTTGAAATCGCGCGGAAGATCTAAGACTGAATTACCTTAGCTTAGCGAGAGAAGGTCCTCCTCTTCTATAATCGATCGAACGTCCCGACGCCTGTCGTCGTCGTCGTCGTCAAATTCCCTGGTGTCATCTTAAATCGTGCTTTTAGCGGACGAAAGGGCCGTCGAGAGGAGAGAGGCTCGACTTCCTACTATAGTGTGCCCTCTCAACTTCCTTCATTCCTCTGTCTCTCTTGTTTTCTCTTTCTCTTTTTGAACTCTACTTCTCCAGGGTACGGGATCGATCCTGACACATGGCAAAAGTCGAGAAACTTTCCTGACCCGCCCGCCGTAATTTAAATGGCCTGTAATCCTAGTCGCCGTCGTCGTCGTCGTCGTCGTTGCGGCCGTCGCGGGAAATTTCAATATTTATCGAAATTTCAAAGTCCCAATCCTCCTGCTAGTGCTCCGAGCGTTTAAAAGTTCTTCGGAGAACGCCAGGGCAGAGGAATGACAACGACGTCAACCACCAACTTGTATACTACCTTTCCCCTCCCCCCCCTCTTCGACATCTACTACTTCTCTTCCTCTTCTACTTATTCTTCTCGTCGAGGAAACGAAACTTTCTTAAAAGCCGATCGATACTAAACTGTCCGAGCATCCTTAAAACCGGAATTCCGTGGCGCCCTTTCATCCTCGACTGACACATTTTTTACATTGTCATTTCTTACGCACTTCCAACCAAGTTTTCGAACTATATGTTACATGTTATGAACAGCATTGATCCGTTGTAATGGACGTTCAGTGTATAAAGTTAGTTTAGTAAGTAGTAGCAAGCTAGTAAGCCAAGCGTGAATAACTACGAATGGTGACTATACAAGAGAACTATGTCGAAGGCCAATACTATTGGTTGGATGCATCGTGATGCCAAGCTGACTAATCACAAACCTTCCTTTCTATGTTACAGGTAAGCAATCCTGCGTCAAGCGTCGACGAGCTATCTGCTGATCGGCATTGGTTGCGTAAGTTACTCTGTAAACTAGGCCTGGGACACGAAGCCTTGTTTTATCCATGTTCTATGTAAACCAAGAGTTCTAGCTAGAGATTTCTCAAGCAATGGAGTAGCTCGAGTCGAACTCAATTAGCCAAGAGTCGGTTAATACCGAATATGGGGATTTCGTAGGCGTTGTAATAAAATAATTGTCGCGACATACGTCAGAATTGGGGTGATATGAAAAGAGATACTTTCCAAGAGGAACGATCGAAGATTTCTTCGTGGTTCGGTTAACTGAAGGCGAGGTGCTCGTTTCGCACTGGTCGGGCTAATAATATCGGCTTAAACGAGGAAAGCGACGGTATGAGTTAACTGTCGCGTACGACGGCGACGTCGACGTCGTCGACGACGACGACGATGGGGGATCGATAATCCGGTCATCGGGCCGTTACGGTCACTTTCTTCGATGCGGCCACTCTCTGCAGAAACCGTCCCATTCCTATCTCTTGAAGAAGAACCCCCAACTACCAACAGCAGCCGATTCTACTGCCACCTCTAATTTCCTAAATAAAAAAAAAAGCAGCCGAAAAAAAGAGAAGAAAGAAAGTAGAGGCAAGCATCGAGAGAAAACTTCCCAACTGTAGCCTGTAATCCAAAAGTTTCTCGCTCGAGAACTACTAAAACTACTCGAGATTCGGCTGCGGCAGTCCTTAAGAATTCTTAGGGACTGCCAGAAGGGGTTGGCAACACCCTCTATTAAGATGTACAAACACGTATCTGCAACGAGCAGATACCATTTCCTACGAAAATCATTAATTATTCTTACAGTATTACTATTTCTATTTTTTTTTCTAACAATACGATCATTCTATCACTGCCAGAATAAATTCATTCTCATAACACGCTCGAGTTCCAATTATTTAAATTATTGGTACCATTTGATATTATAAATAAATGTCAATATGTGAAAAAGACTGGGTAAATACTCCTTTATATTAAAATTACTCAACACCGTATAATTATATCATTTTCAACGGCCTATATTCATTATTGGTGATTCAACGGTAAATGAATCACCTTGTATAAGCACGTATCTACAACGAGCAAATGCCATTTCCTACGAAAATCATTAATTATTCTTACAGTATTACTATTTCTATTTTTTTCCAACAACAATACGATCATTCTATCACTGCCAGAATAAATTCATTCTTATAACACACTCGAGTTCCAATTATTTAAATTATTGGTACAATTTGATATTATAAATAAATGTCAGTTCGTGAAAAAGACACGGTAAATACTCCTTTATATTAAAATTACTCAACACCGTATAATCATACCATTTTCAACGGCCTATATTCAT
This sequence comes from Ectemnius lituratus, assembly GCA_910593735.2. Classification (NCBI taxonomy): domain Eukaryota; kingdom Metazoa; phylum Arthropoda; class Insecta; order Hymenoptera; family Crabronidae; genus Ectemnius; species Ectemnius lituratus. The sequence goes on along the minus strand of OU343036.1, from coordinate 1,214,549 downwards.
TATTGGTGATTCAACGGTAAATGAATCACTCTGTACAAACACGTATCTGCAACAAGCAAATACAATTTCCTACGAAAATCATTAATTATTCTTACAGTATTACTATTTCTATTTTTTTTTCTAACAATACGATCATTCTATCACTGCCAGAATAAATTCATTCTTATAACACACTCGAGTTCCAATTATTTAAATTATTGGTACCATTTGATATTATAAATAAATGTCAATATGTGAAAAAGACTGGGTAAATACTCCTTTATATTAAAATTACTCAACACCGTATAATCATACCATTTTAAACGGCCTATATTCATTATTGGTGATTCAACGGTAAATGAATCACTCTGTACAAACACGTATCTGCAACAAGCAGATACAATTTCCTACGAAAATCATTAATTATTCTTACAGTATTACTATTTCTATTTTTTTTTCTAACAACAATACGATCATTCTATCACTGCCAGAGTAAATTCATTCTTATAATACTCTGTCAGAAGATATTCATACGAGACGCGTGGATGTTCGACGAGTGTCGCGGGTTTCGCAAATCAGGCTCAGCCAAGCGAGCAATGGAACGTGGAGTCTGGCTGGCCGACTTCTCGCCCGAGGGATAATTTTAGCCAGACCTAACCCAGACCACGAGTTTATTCGACCTCCCAGTGGACTACTCGAGGAGTTGCCGGATCGAATTCGGAAGGGAGACAGGGAAAATGCGACATAGTCAAGAGTAGTCAAGAAGGAAAGAGAGATAGAATGAGAGAGAGAGAGAGCAGGGTTGAAGAGTGCTCAAAGAGCGATAAGTTCCACGACACCCCGGAGGATCGGTGCGCGTAAGAGAGAAAGTATACGAGAATAAGTAAGTGTAAGAGAGAGAGAGAGAGAGAGAGTGAGAGGATCTCTGGCATTACGGATATTCCGATATTATGCAAATACTAAGAGCAGTGCAGAGGTGGTCCCTCGACTTGCCCATTTCTTACGTTACTCTCTTTGGCGGAGCCTGATATTCTAATAACAGTAGTGAACTCTAAGAGTATATCCTAGCATAGAATATCTGTGTGTGTCCGCGAATTCTGGACTGAAAACGTCCTGGTCTTTCGACATCGCGACACCTCTTTTCTTATAGTATAGAATCGCCCGGATAGAGAGAGGAAACTCTCGTCTAGCATTCCCCGAGAGTCAGTCGCTAGTCCATGTTTGCTTGGAGTTGGCGAGCTTATCTTGAAGGTGGTCTCTCTCATGGCGCCGATACCAACCAGATCACTTTACCCTTTCCCAAGCATCGGGTAACTCTGGCCTCTAGCCGAAAGACTTTCCGGGTGGATCGCGCATCGGGGAAGGCTTCGGCCTATAAGGGAGAAGACTGAAGGAAGATATGGGTAAAGCAGGTCTCTCTCCTCTGCGGGCTCGAGAAATATTTTATCAGCTAGGGTCGAAAGCCATCGCACTATCTCTCTCTCTCTCTCTCTCTCTCTCTCTCTCTCTCTCTCTCTCTCTCTCTCTCTCTCTCTTGGTTCCTCCTCTTCGTGCTTCGATGTAGGAAGAGCTTGGGAGTTGAGAGGACTGCTCGACCTCCGTTCGAAGGGAGAGTGAGGGCCGAGGTAAGGAAATTGAATTTTCGTCTTTAATTAAGGGTAGCGCGCAGAACGAGAGCACAGAGTTCGTAGAAGGAGAAGTAATAGCAGTAGGGAGGAATGACGTGGTATGAGTTGGAGGAAGTAGAAGAAGAAGAAGAAGAAAGGGGTGGAAAGCGAGTGATCGACTTTCGACCCCTTTTCACTGGCGATTCCAGTTTTCATAAGGGCCTGGTAACGGCATTCCCCGTATGCGCATGGCTCACTGGGCATGCTCGGATCTTCCAGGCAAATTGAATTCTTTTTCGAGATCAAAGAGACCGCCGCACCCTCTCTCACTCTCTTCGCTCTCTTCGCTCGTCCGCTTCTAGAGTGGACGTATGCTTGTGTGTCTCTATGTACAGCAAGCAACCGTCCGTACACTGGAATTTGCCGCTGCTTTCCTCCCCCTCCCCCCTCCCCCTCCCCCTCTTTGCCCACCGAAGCCATGGCGAAAACGCGATCGAGAATTTCACCCCTCCGGGCCAGAAGATCGGGGATTCCAGTAAACGGAATACGTTATCCGTAACGACGGAGATGCACATCGGTGAGCGAGAGGGTACAGCTTCGCTTTTCCAAGAGCTATCGTACAACGACAATCGCGAGAGAATTTCTCTTGGGTATAGGCGGCTATCATGCTGTGATTTGTCGGTTGGTAAGTGAAGGAGAGGGGGGGCGGGGGGGTGGAAGTTGCCATAGGGGATACCCATGGTAGCATTCAGAGACAATCGGACCCTTTTCATTCGCTACTGGAATTTTTTATCGATGTGTCTTTTGTTACTTTTGTTCTCCACGAATTTGACCAAAGAGACATTATAAATGTTAAGTTTATACAGGGTGTAAGAGATAGAATGGAGACGAGCTTCTTACCATCGAATTATCAGTAATACCGACATTGCGTAATTGTTTTGTTAACCGTGTAATGTCACCTGTGTCGTGTGTCGCGTGAACTTACACGGAGTGAATCACGACAGACGGTTTCTTCCACGTTTTGCAATCATCCCGATCTTTTCAGGGGCTGAAATTTGGTGGAGAATGCTCTCTTGCATCAAGGAAGAAGTGATAGAAATTCCAGAGCTCTAGCTGAGAATTCATGTTTTCGCAAATTTTTTTGTCACTTGCGCCGTGTGCTCAGCGACACACGACACAAGTGACATTACACGGCTACCAAAACAATTACGCAATGTCGCTATTACCGACAAATCAATGGTAAAAAGCTGGTCCCATTCTATCTGTTACACCCTGTACTGTAATTATAATAAATTGAATATTACTTCTTTAATAGTAATATCCTAATTTTGAAAAGAAAGTTCTCTTCTATTGTTGGTTAGGAAATGAGAAAGATAGAGAGCGAGAGATAGCGAGTGACGGTAGATCGAAGAAGACAAGGATATCAGAGTAATCAGCTTGTGGAAACGCAGTTCTACTAGCGGCTAGTTGAATTATACAGGACATATTAAAGAATAGATTAGCTCGTTACGATGAATATCGGGAGCCAGGAATGGCCTCGGCACGCAATGAACTATGCAGAGAGGAAGAAGGAGGAGGAGGAGGAGGAGGAGGAGGAGGAGGAGGCTCACATGCATACTTTGTGCCAACCTCCAAGCTAGCTGGCCGACGAAGTAGTAAGTACTGGAGATACTGTCCCTGACGAGTTACGGCGAAAACTGGGTTCCGGTGCGAGCGGCAAAAAAAAAAAGTCATGCGACGCGACCTCGTAAACGTGCATTTCCTACCGTGCCATTAACCCCCGAGCCGACCGTTCTCACGGACCATAATAATATCGCGACGTACGTGTATACACGCGTCTCACTCATTCGCTTGTTTCACTTGCCAAGCGGATGCGAGCCCAGTGAAATTCCGTCGCGCACTTGCTGCATCTTCTTTTACTAGAGTCTCTCAGAGACCCTCGACTGTGTTGCCCCTCACATCCTTTCCACTTTCCCAATAATTAGCCCACGAAAGGAAGTGCACTCGTCCTGAAGGTACGATTTTCTACCCAAGGTTGAACTGGCTGAATTCTTGAAACGTAGGACAAAAGCTTCCTAATGAAATTCACCAGGCACATATTCTCTCTTTCTCTCTCTCTCTCTCTCTTTCTCAATAGAATGTAGGAATGTTATGATGAAACAACACTTTGATGAACTCTGCTGGAATATAAGAGAAGGTATTTCCATAAGGTTGAATAATAGAAAGAAATTCCTATATCATGCTTTATTCTCGACATAGGACTTATTGCTTTTATTAGAAGTTACGTAGGGTGTGGATGGAGTCATGCGAGCAATCTCTTAAATGTAGGTGAAGAAGGCCTAGGGAATAATTACAGGCTCTCTTATCCAGCTACTTGTACAAGGTCGCACTGTTACATGAAGAGGGACACTTGAAAATGTCCCACTTCAATTGTACCGAGAGCGAATGCATTGTCGTGAAAGCTCCACCACTCGTTCATTCTTCCAATGTGAAATCTCTAGACTTGTCAACGGGAGGAAACTTGTAAAGGAACTACACTAGCCAAGCAAATTGCTCGCTAATTTCTTAGTAGCGAGGTCTTGAAGAATTTTTGAGGCCGAGTTGCCGCGTCGTGCTGACAAATGGCCGGGCTAGGAAGACAAAAGGAAAAGCCGCGCTTGACTAGCCGTAATGACCGTCGGGAAGAGGGACGCGCTCTTCTTCACTGATGCTAAGGAAAACTCGACTCTTCTTCTTCCATGGATACCTCCGACAAATCCTAATTTACATGGCGGGTGTACTCAGCCTCTTTTTGACAAAGTCAATTCAGTATAGTTTGATATAACAATAAGAATGATATTTTACAGTAACTATACTTTCTACAACATACGTAGAATTTCAATTACACCTTCATTTTCCTTTAAGATGAAACCAGCAGGATTTCACTATTTGTGTCACTGATCACAGAAGGAGTGGGCAGGCGCTAAATTCAGCAAAATAGGTTAGAATTTCGCGTTGAGAATAACTCCGATTGCAAGATAGAGGGATATATGCGGGTTGATGTCGTTTAAATATGTGTTGGTGAGTCGTATTCGAACTGAGTGGATTGGCAGGAAGGCGAAGCTAATCGTCGGCCGTGTTTCCTTCTACCAAGCAATCCTCTCTCTATGCTGACCGGGCGAAGTATGCCACAGCTTCTGCTGGCTACTGGTTACTGGCTGAAAGTAACAGGGTGTCAAAGATACGAATCGCCCTGTCGCAAGCAGGCACTCACCGCCTTCGATCGCGATGGACACCTTCGCGCTACTACTACCACCAACGGGGTTTGCTCGTTCTCCTGCCGGAAATGGCCACTTTAGCCAGTGTCGATCGCCGCCTATAATCCGATACTCCTCTCTCTCTCTTCCTCTTTCGTTATTCGATGTACCTCTCTTCATGTTTACCTACTCTACGTGTATACTTCCGCGGGGACTCAACTAGGTCACGATTTAACACGTTCCCGCGGTTTTATTCGCGAGATTTTCCATTTCTACAAAAGCCCCCCCCCCCCCCCTTCTCCAACCTAACCTCAACTTTACTAATGTCCACTACTTCCCGCCAGATATTCCATTTGCTTCTCGTAGATTACCTGTTTCCCGATAGCCAATATCAACTCTAATGAAAGAATCCACACAACACAAGGGGCGTGAGTAACGCCTGCATTCATTCTCTTTGCTTTCTCTTTCTTTCATTAGATTCTCTCTCTCTTTCATTGTGGCAGAGAGTCCGAATAGGACATATACAAAGAGGCGAGCAGCAGCATCATGCAACATACTCGCGATGTGTGTGTGTGTGTGAGAGAGAGAGCCGAAAAATGTGCGGTGCTTAACCCATTTCTGGCCGAATTAATCTTAACCACTCGGCCGTTTTGCAATATTCTGTTGTGCAGTTGTTTCGCGTTGTTGGATCAGGACTTAAAGCGCTTGTGCTCTAGCGGCGCGCGCCTGGGATATATGGCGATTCCCCGGGCGTGCCTCCATTTACTCACAACATCGCCGTCGGATCCTAGGTCTATCATGTATATGTATGCGTACATACAATGCGTGTGGATAGGGGGGGGGAAAAAAAAAAAAAAAAGCGCCCCGCGTATATCCACTCGACATAGGAATGTGCGAGAGAATTTTTAACAGTAACGCGGTTTTTTAACCACCGGATAAACGGCTAGTGCGTACGTCGAGAAGAGTATATATATGTATGTATGTATGCCTCTGTACATGTGTATGGATGGAAAATGGGCCACTCGGAAAAGCGGGTTAATGCCTGAAAAGTTTTATCCGGGCCAGGGAATACTGCAGGATGATCGCAGCTCGCATGTCTGACGGGTTTTGGAACTAAAAGTATCGCCTCGCTTCGAATGCGTCGAATGAAATGGAGAGGATACACCACCACCACTACCAGCCGTGTATGTTGGGAGAGGGGAGGGAAAGGGTGTGGGCCAAGCCGAGGATGAGGTAGAGAGAGAAAGAGAGAGAGAGAGAGAGAGGGGGAGACAGTGCCGAGTGTGTGCCAGTGACTCTAGTAGATGAGATACAGGGAATATTTGGAAATTTAGGAGGCAACCACCGGACGGGCCAAAAGCGAACCGAGGGAGGAAGTGAGAGGAGAGAGAGAGGAAAGTGAGGGGGAGCGACGCGCCGGTGTCGGAGAATGGCCGGCACGTTTTCAATTAAGCCCATAATTACGAATTCGATGGGAACATGCCGGGGTAGTGGTGGTGGCTCTCTCACTGCTCTATCTCTCTCTCACTCACTCACTCACTTCCACTCTAACACGCTCTCTCGTCGGCTCGTAATTAGAGCCTCGATATTTATGTCCGACTATTAACCGTACCGTCCTTTCGCGACGTTTTCAATGGGCGCGAGCGGCCGCGTTCGCCAGCAACGCTGCTGCCCCTGATGCTGGTGGTGGTGGTGGTGGTGGTGGTAGTTGAACGATATTCATCGGCTAGCTGGATTTAAAAGCAAGGCAACGATAATGCCCAGGCTATTTTAACAGCCAGCTTTTACGATACGAGCTTGCCAAGGATGTGTGAAATGAGAAGGTGATCCTCAAATCATGCTCGAAATGGCATCCAAGCGAGGGAATTCTTTTTCTTTATTCTTAGTAGAGATTCCCTATGAAAGATCGAAGACTATATGACCGTTGTAAGACGAAACGACGTATCCGGATGGGCCAGAAAAAAGCACGGGAGTGAACATCTGTCGAACATATGGACGATTGCTAGGTTGCTGGCTGACGCGAGTGTTTCAGCGGAACCGGAAGCAGAGAGCTCGTAGTTTCCTCGAGGATTTTCGTGAAGATCGAACCTGCTCTTGTTCACACTTGGCAGCCCGTCTCTCACATAGTGTACAATCCCATAGCTTGCGTAGCGGTATGTAGAATCTTCGTTGGAAGGGAAGTACTGGTAGCTGGTAATTCCCCGAGAGGAAAGAGACGCTCGCTTCCTCGCTCGTTGGTTCGTCGCTCGAGGGGTTTTCGTGGCCCTCTAAGACATTTCGCAAGCGATCGATCCTATTCTAGTTGATGCGAGGGTAGAGCACGCGTACCGACGACAGATCGCTTGAAAACTTATTAGAGCAACCTGAATTATGCCGGAGAGTGGAAAGCTGGAGACGACGATGCTAGGTTAGGAGCTTCCTACTAGCTGCTTTTCGCGGTGGTATTAATGAGTCCGACGTCCACCGGGAGATAGAGCTCGTGTCCCCGGAGAAATAAGCGTACACGAACGTGCAGGAGCCGTTTTGCTCGCATGTGCCCTCCTCTCTCTCTCTCTCTCTCCTCTTCTCTTCTCACTCACTCACTCCTGTCGGCTCACACATCAGCGCGTTATTCCATTAACCCCCGCTGGTTGAGCGCACCATTCTCTGTCGCCACACGGACAAAGCTGCTTCGAGGAAAAACAGTCCTCTTTCAATGGAACCTTCTCGCCTCATGCTAGTTTCCCTTCAGTCGGCGCACCCGTTCTCCACGGCGCACCTCACTTTAACTATCCTTCTACCGGCTGGAAAACATTTTAGCTGGAACAACCTTGCCTGTCAAGCGTGACCGATCTCTGATCGTACCTTCCTCATTTCCCCCCGCCCCCCCCCCCCTTTTTTTTTTACTAGCCAACCCTGTAGATTATAATGCACCGGCCATTTCTTCTCGTCAAGTTGATTCGAACCGTTCGGTAACCAGCCACCGTTACATTCTGCATATAATGCTAGAATGCTCCATCGTCATCCCTTTCTTACGGCATGTATATTACATGTACAGAAGATTGCTTATAGGGCGAGGGTTTCTATTCAAAATAATCATACAAAACCCTGTAAGACGCTTACTAGTGAAAAGGTAAGACGTCTCCTTGAATTCCTTATGCAACCAAGTTGACTCAATTAGTACTGGATGTATATAGTTACTTTTGAATTAGGGTTGAGGTTATAATGAATGATGTATATATAGATGGTTCTTAGTGTGGATATTTCGCGAGGTCTCTTGGTATTACAAGTATAATAGAGAAAGCGAATATCTCGAATGACTTCTGCTTCTCTTATTATCGACAAGTCTCCGAGGAGACGACGAGTTTCACTGACGATCTTCTTATACCAAAGGAGACATAACCAAGAAGAGAGAAGTAGAAGAGGGGTGTCTGGGCGTAGAGAGCAATTTCGTGGCCTGGAAAAAGAGGCATCGATGTCGCTGAAGCTTTTGCGATACGCCAAGGAAACAGCACTCTTACGACGCTCTGATTGTTCTCGTTGCACACCGGCAATGGAACGAGTCCAATTCCGAGTACCTTAGCAGGGCAGAATCGCATTGGATGCTGCCCGCTTTAATCTCCCGATTATCTCGCGAGGATGCGCGCTACGTTCGGGAATATTAGCCGCAGCAGTCTCCGAGGAGTCAGGAAGTACGCGCTACGTCGTCCTCGTCCTCGTCCTCTTTGCCATCGTATTCTCAATGGTAACGAGTACGCGCGCGCGCGCGCGCCTATCTTGTTTTTTCAGCCACCTATATGCAGATTGGATGCGCGTGCATTAGCGCCGGGAAACTGGCATCATCCCATAACCTCACCGACGCAATATCGCCAACGGTGTTTCTGGCTAGCTAACCATTCCGAACCAACCCGTTGTAATCGTGACCGATGACAGGGATTTCTAAATAGAATTTCGAGCACACCCACGATAAATCATCATCAAGCATAACACATATACGTATTCCTATTTCACTAGTAAACCATCCGTTCCTCGTGTCCTACTCGCTAAACTGGTTCCTGTCTACTAGCAACGTTACGCATATATCCCAATGATTCCTTATCTATCGCAACCGATGCTTCTCTAATTCGACTCGTAATTAAGTTCTATCGGGCCTGTTCAGTACGAGGCGTGCGCGCGTTGCTCGAGCCTGACCTACATAACCTATCATCCACGCCGTCTGGATTTCAACGGCTGACACTGCGCCGCAAATTACCTCTCAGGGCAATAAGCGTTACTTTGCCGGGTGAACAGTGCCTCGTTTCGCGCTGCGCCCTCATGTAGTGGTAGTAGTAGTAGTAATAGTGGTAGCCTGGCTGGGCTCATGTAATACATATTTCTCAGTGAGTTGCCAGTGCCGAGTCCCAGGTCGTACTGTGTCGCGCGTAGCTGGGTCGTAGCGCGGCGGCCTGTGTTTTGTGTTAGGCGCGCACCACCGTTGAATGATTCGCGCGCACAGCGCACTGTAAGAGGGCTTGTAAGTAGAATAAGCAAGCAGCGGGAAGCCGTCAAGCCGGAGGAGAGCATATCTAACGTGTATCACGAGTTACATAGAAAGACGAGCAGCACTCCTCTGCTTAGAGAGTAGAGTCGTGGCTGTCTTTACGAGGTCGCGCACGGGTTCGCTTTCCCGTGCGCCAGGTAACCAAGCTCTCTATGCAATTATCCGTGACAATGGTTTGCGCGTCGAGCCAGTCCTGCTTCTCCGACATCTCTACATACCGCTACGTGTACCTTCACCCTCGTCCCCTGTACTCCTTTTTCCTCTTTCCCCCTCCTCTCCAACAGGCTGAACCAAGTTCTCTCTCTCCCTTTCTCTTTCTCTTTCTCTCTCTCTCTCTGCTCGTAGTTGGTAATGAAACGGTTTGAAAGCCGCGATGCTCCAAGCGGCACGGTCCTATCTCGCCGCTCTCGAATTGAATCGCTTTTCCGCTTACCATTTGCCGCTAGCACCCACCACCGCCGCCACCGCCGCGCGCGCGGCCTTTACGGGACACCCACCATTCCCCGCTTCGACCCTGCGCGCACAGCACCGGCCCGTTCTATATCCTTTATCCTTACTCGTCCTATTTCCCCGGCTCGGTCCGTCCGTCCTCTTCCTGCCATCCACGTGCCGCCGCCGCCGCCGCCGCCATCGCCGCGGAGTTTCGGCTAGCGAACGCTCTTCGAAGCCCACCGCCGCACTAACCGCGAACAGCTTCCACGATCCACTCTCCAACGAGAACCGATCCCGATCGATTCGAATCGTCCGGCGAGAAGCGAACCGGTGCAGTAAACTGCTCGCCAATATAGTTCATCCTCTGTCTCTCTCTCTCTCTCTCTCTCTCTTGCTCTTTTACTCGGTCCAGGAAGCACCAAGGTGCACGGAACGATACTTCATTCGATGATATTCGAGGAAATCGAAGTAAGCGGCTTGTTCGCTCTGCTTCTTACACTCTTTTTCCATCTCACATTTTTCGGGGCTCGTTTTCTTCGATACATGTGTATATATATATATGTGTGTGTAAGTTGTGCCGAGTGGCTTCGATAAGGTGGACCACAAACGTCCCTGACCTTTGGTGACCCGCGCTTTGCCTAGAGCACGTGTCTATGTAGATCGAGAGAGGGAAGTGATGGATAATAAGAGGCGAACCGGAAGGAAAAGAGGAAGGAAGGAAGGAAGGCTAAAAAGAGATATAATGGGGATCGAATATTTGGCGCACGTGGCGCTGCGTTTCTCGTGTCCGGTCCTCTTTCATCTCTCTTTCTTATACCAGCTGGTTCGTTCCTCTCTCTTTTTCTCTCTCTCTCTCTCTCTCTCTCTGTGGGTTGCCTATGGCGGAATATTATAACGGCAGTAAGCCTACGGCTCAAGGGAGAGAGGAGGCCGTACGATGAACACAGAAGACCCACAAGACGGTGAAACGAGGCACAGAAGCGGCCAGCCTACGGCAAAACAACCAACCTTCTCTTTTACCCTCTCTTTCTCTCACTCTTCCCCTATCCTTCCTTCTTCTAACCATGAAGAAAAAGAAAGAGGAGAAGTTCACTTGCGATGCAAGCATGCATACCGGGGAGCCCTTTTCCTTTACTCTCCAAAGAGCCAGAGGAGAGAAGAAGAGCATGGAGCTTCCTGGTGGCCGACAGTTGAAGAGGGAGAAAGAGAAAGAGAGAGAGAGGGAGTCGTTAAGTTTCTTTCGAAGGAAAAACTCGATGCCATTGCCCCGCGTTAAATTACGAGGCCCTAATGTGCAGGTTCACCCCTCTTACGACTTCTTCCATCCTCTTCTCTTCCTCCATCGCGACGGACGACGTTTGAACGCCGCTCGTCTCTCTAGCAATGCAAACGACCTGGAAATTGGTAGCGAGGGTTCCTCTCTTTCGATATATATATATATATATATGTACATACATATACCATTTCCAGGACAACGGCGCATCAACAAAATATAATGGTCCGAGAAATGAGGGACTCGGCTGAATTCTACGACGTGAACGTAATCTGATTCCCTTGACAAGAGGACAGGGTCGGAATGCAAGAGATCGATCGTCGACAGATATGTAAGCGTTCCTATATCTGTGTTATATATACATGTATTCCATAGGGAGAGAGAGAGTCGATCGAGAGACATAAAGCACATTTGATAGCCTACAAACATAAGAGAAAAAGGGCCATGGTAGCAAGGTTTCTTGGCGCGTGGAGGTCGAAGAGAAGAGTGCGCAGAGGTCGCGAAGAGATAGCGTGAGGCAGGCAGCGCGTGTAAACGAAAAAACAGAAGAAGAAGAAGAAGAAGAAGGAAGTTGGCGACAGAGACAAGAAAGACGATGGTCGAAGAAAGAAAGAGAAGAGGACAAAACCGGCTAGATGAGTTTGCTCTGGCGATAAAAGTTTACCTTTCGTTAGACCGAAGTGGCTTGGTTTCCGGAGACTCGCGCGGTATATAGTATGCAGTACGGGTTGGTGGACGCGCTAGTCCGACGTGAAGCGTCGAGATGGAAGACTTGCTGGCCTCTACACACCTGCCTACCTGACTATCGGGGGACCGGGTCGGCCTTTTCTTCGAGGGTCTGGCTGGCTGGGTTGCCTGGCGGCCTGCAACCACCTAGCCCTAGAGTAAGGCGAGACGAAGCAGGTGAACGATAATTTGTGGCATCTCGAGGGTCCGGTATCTCGATGCCAGCTGAGAGAAGCAGCAGAAGCAGCAGAAGCCTATTATTGATCCCAGAGTAAGCGGGGTCCGGAATCGAGGAGCGTAACTCTTTGAGGGCGTTCCTTCCGCTTTCCCGACGGAATCTCTTCCCGGCAAGAACACACACTCTCCCTCGGTTCTCTCTCTCTCTCTCTCACGGGAGTGTCTGCATCTGGGAAAGAAGGTAGCCGCGAAATAGCTTGGTTCTACTCTCTGCTTTACCACCCCCTCCTTTCGACTAGTGTCACTCCCCAAGCAGGTCTCCTACCCGTTGGAAAAGCGTCGAAAGATACTGTCCCTAGCAGGATGGCCAGGATGGCCTCGAATCTCGGATAAAATAGGGGAAGATATCGTTGGCCCCGTGGCTCGCTATGTCCCAGTGAATGGCCGTGGAGATCGGCCCGCTCGCCGCCACGGGACGGCGAAGGAGAAGGAAGTTACGGGCTAAGATTACGAGATTGCCACGAGGGGATTACGAGGATGGCTCCCCCTGCTCCCTGGCACGTCCAATATCAAGGATAAACACTTCCCGACGTTCCCACTCTCCACGCTCTCTTTGCCCCTGTGTCCTCTGCCACCAAGGAACACCAGCGTCGCCTTTTCCCGCATCCATTTCTTTCCAAGCCGCATAGGGAGTAGTCGAGCTTCTCCGCCCACTGCCGATCCTCATAACGCGATAAAATCCCCCCCTTCGGCACTCGAGAGAGCCTTTCTCGCCTATACTACCGTCTTGGCGCCTTGGCGAAATTTAAAAAACTTCCATTCCTTAATGAGCATACCACCTAACGCGCGCGCGCGCGCGCGCGCCTCCAACCTTCGCATCTGAGAAGCACAGCATCCTTCCTTCTCCCTAAAACACGTATCTCATAGCGCTGTGCTCTTAATAGAAAAAGTCCGGTGAAGTACAGGACAACTGATACTAGGAAAGCAGGGAAAGGGAAGAAGTTGTTAGTAGATCCGATGTGAAGGAAGAGGAAGTTCACAGATATCCTTTACAACCATCGGGCCAAGAACATCCTTCCTATATTTCCATCCACTCTTCGCCTTCTACTTCCTTCCAACAGGGAGGCTGTAATGGCTGATGAAAATTCGCCCGTTACCATCTAATCCACTCGGTGGATCGAGCGATGAGAATAAATCGAGGATGGCAGAGGATGGATCCTGCGGGGGGTCGCTGGTAAAGGATAGGTAGAACCTAGGCAGATCGGTGATGCTATTCTCAGAGTAGCGCTTATGTCCTCTAGCGGCTGTGGAGCAGTGGAAAATCGTTCGAACTAGTTTTATCGAGCTTACGCTAGTACAGCATACGTCGTGACCCCCGCAGCTCGATTGCTATTTCGATAATCCTCGCCGCAGGGGAACACACATAGTCTCTCTCTCTCTCTCTCTCTCAGTTCTTCTTGTGCTATTCGTTCGGTTGGTTCTCTCATTCTCGTAGTACGCGTATTTCCTGGCCCCATCGGGACAGGATAAACTGGCGCTGCCGCGTCGGCACCTTCGCCGGAAACTTGAGCATGCCTCGCGGTATTTAATGATACACATGCGCGTTCAATGTACGTCCTCTTATTTTTCCAACAACCCTCCCCACTCTCTCTCTCTTTTTTCTTTATACGCTTTTTCTTTCGCACAGGCGGTGGATGCGTTAGAAACTTTGCGCAGAGCGTCCGGCAGCGGGCGTTGCTACGACTTACGAGAGCAACTTTTTAAGGCGGCTAGCAACTGAAATAGGGGATGAATCGCAAAAGCGCCGCGCGCCGCACCAAGCAAGGCATGGGCAAAAGTTTGCCGCGAACGCGCAAACAGTATCTATGTGCGCTTTCCGCGAAGGAATGAAGCCGAAGTTACTACGAAGCAGCGGTGTTAGCCTGCAAGCGAACCATAAACGCAGTGAATTGCGTAAGAGGCCGAACGCATACTGGCCATAAACACACAGGCTCGCCAGTGGATAATGAGACGGAGCCTGATTCGTGGCCAGCTGCTAACGAAATCGTAGCCTTGTTCTCCATTTCACGATGTCTAATGTCGCAAAGGCACTCTCTCTCTCTCTCTCTTTATGCCTTCTATGAATGTACGAAGGTTCCTTTATCGCAACGCTAGCATGATTCTGTTGCTTTCGAAGAACAAGTACTAGTACGGAGTGTAACAGATAGCTTGGAATGAGTATTCAGAAATTTGCGAAAAAATGAATTTTGAGCTGGGGCTCTGGAATTTATATCACTTCTTCCTTGATACAAGAAAACATTCCCCACCAATTTTCAGCCCCGGAAAATGTCGGGAAGTATGAAAAACATGGGAAAAACCACGAAAACGAATTTTTCTGGATCGGTTTTCCATGTGTTTTCGGTACTATTCCGGCACTTTGACTACTGGTTTTATGTTTTTTATCCGTTTTGATACTCAAACAATGGAAATATCAAGCATTCGTCAAAGTCCCAGAACCTTCGAAAAATCGAAAATTTGTGAAGGGGTACATATGGAAAAATTTGCGAAAAAATGAATTTTGAGCTGGGGCTCTGGAATTTATATCACTTCTTCCTTGATGCAAGAAAACATTCCCCACCAAATTTCAGCCGCGGAAAATATCGGGAAGTATGGAAAACATGAGGAAAACCGTCAAAATTAGACCGAGTTAATGATTCAGGAGACTATTTCCAAGTGTTTTCGATACAATTCCGGCATTTCTGCCACTAGTTTCATCTTTTCTATCCATTTTGGTAACATTACACTTCTACCAAAATAATTACACAATATCGGTATTACCAATAATTCAATGATAAAGACCTGCTTCCATGTTATCTGTTACACTCTATACAAAGAGCCCTTTCAAGGTGCTCATCGTACCAGAATTAATCCGTAAAAAATCCTATTTAGAAAGGCTCTTCTTAATTGATATTGAAGCATTCAAAATGGACCCCTCTTGCAGTAATAGACGCCATCAAGCCTCCCCCATACGAAAAGCGCCCGGAGGATATAGAGCCCTGCAGCATCACTTGCAGCCCACCCGTTCGAAACTGCTATAATCCCCTTCTCTCTTAGGCAGAACTGCCACGCTGCCATTCTGCCACCCTACTGCACATCCTTCCCCAGTCTATGGCAATGAAATGTCGATTCCTCCACACTCCCACAGCTCTCGCTCGCTCATGCTAGTCTAATCTCACTCAAGCGCGGGGGAGCGAACGGCTTTGTCTGATAGTTCGAAAATGACCAGGAAAAATGGGGAGATTTCCCAACGACGGCGCCCGGGGCGGCGACGATCATCGAGTAGGGTACACAATGAACGCACCCAACCAGCCCACCATAAAAATGGCGCCGTCCTCGCGTCATGCTGCCGCCAGCAGCGAAGTACGCCACCGGCGACGACGGCGGCGCCACTTAAAGGCAGAACTACTAGGCGCACTATACTATATTTCTAGGCCACAATGTCAACCTGCAAGTTCTCAGGCCAAGTTTTTATGGCCGACTCGCCGCTAGAAGCGGCGGAGTTTTCGAGCCGAGCTTTCTGGACGCGGCACGTACACACATAGTACATAAATGCATATACATAGAAGGTATAGACGGCCGGGTAGGCAAAGGGGCACCGAGAGAGAGTACAATGGGTGCACTGTGGCCCGCTTCTCGGAAGCCTGCTCCATTTGGAGGCTTAGCTAATGTGTATGCGCTTTGGAATTCGAGGGACGAGAGGACTCCCTTTTACTCCCGCTTCTTCTTTCTTCATCGTTCCTTCTCACACACACACACACACACACACTCTTTCTCTCTCTCTCTCTCTTTCGAGGGTTGATGCGAGCAAGCCGCGAGGCACCGCTCGGCGTGGGAGTGCGAGAATAGACGAGTGGAGAACTCGAGGGACGAAGGGAAGAGGGCCGGAAGGGTAGAAGGGAGAGAGCGATGGGGACGGCGGGGACTGCAACATTTGGCGGACGTGCCTCTCCAGCATGCCTGCCGTTGCTGCTGCTTCCTGGCTGGCGGCGTTAGTGCCTCGCCACTACTGCGAAGAAACCTTGTTCTCCTCGTAACCGACGAGGTTGTCGTCTACATCGTCCTCCTCCTACTCATCGTCGAAACCCTCGCACCCTCATTCAAACACCACCTTCTCCTCGTCGTACTACTCTTCGAAGGGACTTGGCACTTTTACGCGCGTGTTTCCCCGACAATGAGCGTCGCAGCGAGCTTGGGAGTGGTGTTAAGTTAAAGGTACATTTCCAGTTGGAAGGCCTATGGACTCTTGGAGAGCGAGTGAAAAAGAGAGAGCGAGGTCGCGCGACAGAGATCCTCGAACAAAGTCGAGAGAGAACGAGAGAGATGCAAGAGGAACGAAGGAACGAACGAGCGCGCGAGCGGTGGTGAGGCAGGAAGGAGGCGGGCAAGCCGAGAGAAAGAAGGTAACGGCGTGGTAGGAGCGGCAACCGGCTCGACTGGAATCCAATGGCGCGAAGCCAATAATTTTTCCTTCTCGCTACGAGTTTCGGCTGAAAGGAGAGAGAGACCCTGCGCGCCTTCCTACCAAAGGACGACAGTCCAAAACTCATTGGACTTTTGGAACGTCAGAACTAACGTAAAGAATACGCCTCAAGGGTCCACACTATTACCATAACCACTCAAGTTCGCACCAAGATTTTTAATTTAGCTCGCGCCAAAACTCTAACCATTAGACAGACATTCCATGACTAATTCCATAGGAACACTGAAATCCAACTATTATTTTCGTGAGGACTCGTGAAATTTCCAAAGACATAAATGTGATCTGTGATATTATCTTTTGATATTCGTGTATTCTTCTCAAAAAAAGCATACGTGCTATTCTTTGCGGAGTGTCGGGTAAGGGGAACCTCGACGCAGAGATTGCGTCTGGCAGGGTTGGTGGCGGCGAATACGATCTTATCCGGCGGGTGTCTGGAAGCGGTTCTGAGACAAGGAGCGAGCGGAATTTAGGAGGAGGAATCGAAAGAGAGCTCGATGTATAGGAATGGTGGTGGTGTGTAGAGGGTTCTACGCCACTGGGAGAAGTGGGACCGGTGTGACGGGTTCGCAGATGCAGGGCCTCGTTCAGCCAGCAGCAGCGCCGCTATATCCTCGACGCAGCACGCTCGAGACTGGTAGCCGATCGCTTCAGAATTGAATGCATAGTTATTACAAGGAGCTCACTCGCGGCAAAAGAGGATACCGGACGAGAAAAATCATTGCGGATGATCACGCCTGGCACGTCCTGTCAGAGTTCTTTTCCAGTCGATTTAAAAAGAAAGTTAGGTTATCCCTATTGAAACGAAGGTCAACCATATCTTCCTTCGTTTCATTTCTTCCTGTGCCTGTTGTCGTCGTTCCTGTGTGTCCGCCCACTAGGACTCTGTATTACGTTGGCGTTATGCCTCTCTTACGTTCGTCGTTACGCCTGCTTTTTTTCCGGCACGTCGCCCCTAACAAGTATGTGTCACATGCGCGCACGCGATGAGCTCGATATGATGTACCGACGGCGGCGGCGGCGGCGGTGGCGGTGGCATGCAGAATACCTGAGAGCCAAGCAGCCGATTAATCGTTCCAGCGTACCGTGTTACACTCGTAGCTCCAGCTGTCCGGTAAAAAGACGCGTCAACACGCCTGAAAGATGTTCGGATCTGTTCAACGTATCGTGAGCGAGGCGTGACTAGGCCATTATGAATCATTCGATCTGTAGCCGGTCGAATCGAGGATAGAGGAAAGTATTTCAGCAGCGCATAACACTCATGATGAAGAGAGATGAAGAGAGAGAAAGAGAGTATGAGAGCAAGAGAGAGTGGCACTCGACTGATTAATTCTATAAGCATGCAACCACGCGGAAGCTTTGAGTTCCGTGTGCCACCACGATCGTTGCGCTGCTCGTACTTCTCTCTCTCTCTCTCTCTCGCTCGCTCGCTCTCTCTCCCTTTCGACTCTCAACGCGTTGGAGAGAACTAAAAGCGACAGCGTAGTCCCTCAGTGCTCGTCGCATTGCTATCCACTCGCGGAAAATCGTCGTATTGTCAGTGGAAATGGCTCGGCACGTAGCAGCTGTGCCTCGCCGCTTCCACCTTGTGCCACCATCGCCACTACCATTTCTACTGCTACTGGTCGACAGGGGTTTGCGGAAAACGTGGCGGAAATCCATGCAACAGGTGCCAGGCAGGGCTTGTGCTTTCCTACACTTTCGTAGGATATGCGATTCGCGTTTTCGGCGAATCCTACCGTTCTCTCTCATTGGCATCGAGAGAAACGCGAAGGTCCATGGCTGAGGCTCGTCTACCCCTTGGCAAAATGATTTCTCATTTGGAAGGAACGCGGCTTGGACCGCTACTTCGTTGGGATCAACTTCTTCTTGAGATCCGAGAACTATTCGTTCGGCCCGAAAGGCGGCTTTGTGTGGCTCGTGTAACCACACGGCCAGCCAATTCTCGGCCCTCCGAGACTCGCCTTTTCTCCTTCCCTTCCGACGTTTCGACTACGAAACGCCTGGAAGTTCGGCGAAATCGTGTTCCCGAGGAGATGGAGGAGAAGGGGGGGGGGGGGGAGGGGGGGAGAGGGAATTCCCTATCGGTTAATTAGTAAGAAAGTAGCGGTGGAGGCGTAACTTTGGTCAAGTTTGTATTTCGAAATCTGGTACTCCCGGTCTTCATGTACTCGGAGGAGTTCCGACTTCCCTCTACCAACATCCACACAGCTGACGCTCCCTGAGTCCTCCCCCCTCCTCTCTCCACTTCGCGCAGAAGCTAGCATACTTCCTTAGGTACTCGAGGCCAAGCAGAGCAACGAGCAATGGTCCTCGCCGGAAAGCCGCCAGCAGAACTCGTTGGAAGGGAGAAGCGCCGAGGTATGGTATTGCGCGCTTGGCACAGGTAAATTTTCTCTCCTTTCATGAGAGAAAGTGAGAGAGTAGAAAGAAGAGAGTGGGGGGGCGGGGGGGGGGCGGGGAATTTTCTCGTTTACCGCGAAGAGAAAATCATGCGACAGTGTTGGGGGTTGGTCGACGTAGTTGGTGGCCGAGTGCCCTTGGAAGGAAGGAAGGAAGGAGAAATTCGTTACGGACGTAAAAGCGCCCGTTTCCTGGGAGGACGAAAATCTGAGGGGGCGAAACGAGAGCGGAGTGGCTACTAGCGAAGCACTGGTATTAGCGTTGCCAGAGAGAGAAAGAGAGGGCGCGTTTAGGTCGCGCGGTCACGTTCGGCCATTCTCGGTGAAAGAGAGGAAAAAAAGGCCCCGACCCCGACCAGGAGGAGGAGGAGGAAGAGGAGGAGGAGAGGACAAAGCGAACGCGCAGCGGGTACGGTACGAGGCAAAAGCGGGTGTACACGCAGGGCACGCAGGCAGGCCACGTAGGAGCCTAAGTACATAGACACGCGATACGCGCTTGCTCGCATATCCCACGCTCTCCTGCATTGTCTCTCGCGCACAGCTTGCCCCGGGAGTGTGTGCACCAACCAACCACAGCCAGAGAGAAAAGAGGGCCGTGATCGAGAAAGCCGAGAACGCGGATTAAACGCGTCGATGATCCTCCAACTGGCTCTCTTCACTCTGTCGGCCACCATCAAACCATCGTTTTTTTTCTCTCTCTCTCTCTCTATCGCCACTGGACCAATACGAACTATGATGGCATGGGCTAACGTTTCACTTCCAACCCCTATCATTGGTTCTACGCTGAAATCGAAGCGGCCCGTCACAAGCTTGAGAAAGTTCCTCTCTTGAAAATCGCAGCGTGTTCACTTCGATCTTCTCTACGACAGCGGTGCCGATTTCGCGGCAAGTTCGCCGCTTTAGAAAGAAACGTCAAATCAATCGTTAACGTGCGATTGAAGCCGGAGAGCGGGCCGCGCTGGTACCAAAGGCGAAAAGAGGCGCGTTCTCGCTTTGTTCTCCTCTTCCTAAGCCACTTTGCCCTCGATAGAGTTCTCGCTGGAGCGCGAAGCGAATGTGTGACGTTAGCGCTCGGTGTCGACGGCGACAGCGGTGGCGGCGGCGGCGGTGGCGGTGGCAGTGGCGGCAGCCCGTTATCGGCCCGAGAAAAGAAACCACCTTATCGCCGGCAGACTTTGACTCGTACATACTTTGTCTCTCACTCCTCCTCCTCCTCCTCCTCCTTTCCCTCCTCACCCTCTGTCGACGGCACAATCCAGAGAATTGACTCTGCGCTACCTTTTTAATCGCGGCTGGATTCGATCGTAGGGAAGCACGAGTGCTTCTGAAGTAGTCGTGGTTCCAAACCTTTTTATCGGTCAGACCCGTTTGCACCCAGGGCTTAACCTTACCTCGTCAAACGAGTGGTGTGCGAAAATCGTTCGCCCTTAGACGAACTGCTGCCACGACAGGGAAAAGGTTGGATTATTTCTAGAAGGAACAGGTCAGGAAGAATAGCCGTTTAGGTATTTCCCGATGGTGGCAGCAGTAGAAGGAGCAGCAGCAGCAGCAGCAGCAGCATCTTGCTTGGGTCCGTCGATCGTGGCGAATTTTGACAGGTTTGCTTTTGCCTAGAAGCTCCGGTGCTCTCTCTCTCTTTCTCTCTCCTCTCTCTTCCGTCCGCCTCGTAGCGCGGAGAGGGTTAAATTTAGCCTCGATCGTCTCTTAGGAAACGTTGAACCCAAGACCTTTCCATCCCCCCCCCCTCTCCTCTCTCCTTCGCCCCTCCGCGTCGCTGATTCCCGGCTGGCTCTCTCTCTCTCTCTCTCTCTCTGTGGCTCCCTGAGCTTTCCTGGCCTCCCTGAGCTCTCCGATTCCCTTGTCTTGCGCTCCCTTGCGCTCTCCTTCTCAGTCTCTCCCCCCTCCCCTTCTCCTCCTCCCTTCCTCGTCTCACCGGCCACCTCACGAATATCACCGCACCGTCCGTTCCGCCGCCTCCATCTCCCGTTGCCCCTTCTCATCGTATAGTGTCGTGCTTCTCTACATACGGCATACCCCGTCGTTCTTCTCCTACTCCCCCGCATTGAAACCGTCCACGCACCACCTTTTACCATTTACTTCCCCTTCATCCCCCACACCAGCACCCATCACCTTCTCTTTTTTTCATTCTATTTTATCTGCCGGATTTTATCTTTCCGGTCTCTCTTTCGAACCATGATGGATATACGCTAGAATGTATACGCGCGCTGCTCCCCCTTTTATTTAGCACCCGGCTGCGCTTCCATGTAAACAACATCGCACGTATCTCCATCGCACGCCGCGCCCCTCTATCGCCAAACTAATAATATCGCACGCACGCACCACCAACGGTCGCTGCTCTTTGCTGCTGGTACCGAGAACTTCACGGATTAAACATCCTGAGTATATTAGAATCTGATCTATGGAGTTGTTCAATGTGATAGAAGTCTGGCAAATCCTTTTTTGCTCTCTTCGCACGATGCCAACTTGGCACCGAAATGCTACGATCTGTACTGTCTGAAGAAGAAAGAGTGAGAAAGAAAGAAAGAAAGAGAGAGAGAGAGAGAGAGAGAGAGAGAGAGAGAGAGAGAGAGAGAAAGGAGGGAATAGTTGACGAGTGGTGTGCGATAAGCGACTCGACTCTCTTCTCCCTTATATTCTCTCACTCTCTTTCTCTCTCTGGGACTTCACTCAACGAGGGACTTTTTGTCGGGAAGTCATCGTCGCTCTCAAGCGTCGCGTCGCTACTTCGAGCACTCCTGGAATCAAAGAGAGCTCTGTTAGAATATCGTCGAGTTCCGACGCGTTGCTCTGTTTTAAGCGGTGCGGCTCCTCCTTTCCGAAGAAAAATGGCCAACCGACGAAATACACGGGGCGTTCTGACTCTCTCTCTCACTCTCTCACTCACTCTCTCTCTCTCTATTCTATACTATCGGATCTCTTCTCGCTTCTTTACTCGACTGGTGAAGAGAGAGGCCCACTCGAGAGTCCCACCACTTTAACGTCCCTATTTCCAATGGATATTCGGTGTAACGGTACGCACGTGGGATCCTCGGAACCCACGTACTCACGCGAGCTTGTGTTCTCGCAATGTATTCGGTGATATATACGTATGCCAAGTAGCTCAAAGTTACTTCGAGGTCGGTGTGTTACGCTGAGATGCGTTTCACCGATCCTCCTACACTTGGGGATCCTTTGGATGAGAGGAGAAGTCAAGCACGCAGGTTCCCAAGGTGCCGTCCGCGTCAGGCGGAGAGTAGCTCGCGCGACAAATTCCATTCGATGCACGTATGCGCCGTGTGTGCGTCGGCTGGCGCGCACACGGGTATCAGGAATTTCAAGGACAATGGAGAGCCCGTCTGCGGGCTGCCGATGAACGGGAGAGGAGGTTCCCGTGCATACGTAAGGACACGGACGACGTGCTACTACGAGGTCCTATGCGGTTTACGCGCACGATGCATAACGTGTCAGAGCGAGGATCGGTCGAAGTAAGCCGCTTCGTTGCGAAAGAAACGGAAAGGATGGAAAGGGATGAGAGAGAGGACGATGGTAGTTACTCTTGAAGAACGTACCAAGCTTGGTCCCGCACCGATAACTTCAGCGAGCGTGCACGCATGAGAAAAACGGCTGGACAGCTCTCGATCATCACCGGAAATACCACGGTCACTTTGTTTCCTTCTTCCGGATCGGTTCAGCGCTCGATTCGCTTGACCTTTTTTTTCCCCCCCTCACGATTCCCCTATCAACGTCGACACGTGGCGTGCTTATTTGACGATGCTTATCGGTCGACGAGTGCTCGCCAACCTAGTACTCGGTCAGCTTAATGTCGATCGAACACATTACTCGACAGGGAAAAACCTACATGACCTGTGTCATATCACGCACAGAGTCCGTGACAGTTGGCCCTGACCTCTGTGGAGAGTGGTTGGTAAGCGACTTAGGTGTGTCGACATCGTTCGCTGCCTCCGTTTACAGTAGCTCGTATCGCTGCCGTAATCAGACTTTTTACGGTTGACAACACAGTGTGGACTTGAGTGCAGCCCGCTCTAATTTGGATACGCAGCATTCCTTTAAGAGTACGAAGCAAGGGTGACTCAAAGAGAGAGAAAGAGAGAAAGCGTGTGGGTGGGTGTAAGTGAGAGAGATTAATAGGGTGGCAAGAGTCCAGTAACGGTAAGGGAGTAGAAGGAGAAGAAGTGGCAGGGCATTGTGGGTTGTGGGTCCGGGATAGGTGAGATATCCGTAGGCAGCTCACGGGGCCCGAGGTTGCAGCGTTGCGCGACGCCGCTTGGTCGCAGCCGTGCACCTCCGAGGTTGCCAGAGCGAAGAGCAACGAAGGTAAACGGTGAGAAGTGGCGATACTATATAGATATAGTATAAGCAGAGAAAAAGAGAGAGAGAGAGTAAGAGTTGGTGTCGGAGGAAGGCGACGTTGTCAGAGCGGGGACCGATAGTTGCCGGCCCGAAGAACATGGCGCGGCGGCAAGCAGGTAGCGGGCACGGGACCACGAGCTGCTCTCCCTAGCCGAACGTAAGGAGCGAGAGCTCGATCGCTCGAAGGCAAGAGCAGGAGCAAGAGCAAGAGCAAGAGCAAGCAGAATGGAAGGAGTGGGGGGGGGGAGGGAGGGGGAAGGGGCTCGGAAATGGAGTCGACTGGTCTCGGTTACCGGCACGACCGTGTACGCGCGACTCGCCGTGGTTAAAGCGGCGTTGCCGCACGATCCTCTACCTATATTCCAGGCAACCAAGGAACCGAGGGACCAAGGCACCGAGCGGACCGAGCGAGAGCGCGCCGAAGCTTCGGGGACCATCTGCTTGCCCTCGGGGGCTTTGAATCTTTAATGGTTCGCGTGACTCGGCACGGCAATGGCCGCCAGGATCCTCGGGACGAAAGACCGACAATACACTGGAAGAGTGGGTACCATGCTCGCCAATACTCAAATATACCTGTGCTCTCTCCTCTCCTCCGACAACTCATCTCGAAGCAACCTGGGCCAGGCCACCACGCGAAATCTTGATCCTCCTCTGTTAGCCAGTCCACTTTCGCCGAGGGCAAACCTGACGATTTCAGACTACGCCGAGAGAGAGAGAGAGAGAGAGAGAGAGAGAGAGAGAGAGAGAGAGAGAGAGAGAAAACAGTGTTGGAAACCGCTTTACGCGAAGGGCGTAATGCTCGAATCGAAGCTCAATTATCCAGACCGCAATTATTTCGACGATCCTCTGGCTTATTCCGCGGGCCGTTTTCAGGGGTTGGGGTTAGGGAGTAGGGGCGGCGAGAGGAGGGCGCCAGAGCGGCGAGCGTCGGGTCGGAATCGTTAGGTACCGCTTAATTAAATGCATCCGAGCGCCGCGTTCCTCGCGATTTTATGCGAATCGGGCAGATATCGGGCAGGGTCTCTCGATGCACGGTAATTGCTACGCTTCGTTATGACACTGGAACGGGCGCGCGCGCTCGCATCGTCGACGGGCGAGGGATGACATCGAAACCGATGATCCCCCATTCCCGATGTCGATTTCTCCTCCACGTGTTCGCTAAGGTTTAAGGCAGAGCTAGATGAGACAGAGGCAAAGAGAAAGAGAGAGAGAGAGAGAGAGAAAGGGAGTCTGGGGTCGGGATTGCTCGAGAGCGAGCGGACTGCGCTGCTCTACTTCGGGTGAGCGACGAGCCTCGTAATTCCTGCTCTGCCTCGGAATCTTGAAGCGACAATCTCGATGGCCATCGTTTGCGCGAGCCGTAAGTTTGCCGGGGGAATGGCCGAATTGCCAGCCACTCTCGTTGGCTCTTCGGGCAGGAGAGGAGAGGAGCGAGAGCGAGCGAAGATCCGAAGCTCCGGAGGATCCGTGAAATGGACGGGCCACTCGGCTAACGCTGGCTAAGGTGCATCGATTGTCCGCGCGGGTAAAAAGAACTCACATCGACCCGAGAAATTTCTCAGGGGCAAAGAGCGGTCACGCGGAAACGAACTGTGTTCTCCCGCGCGCGTTCTATCACTCTGCTTCTCTTTCTCTCTCTCTCTCTCTCTCTTCCTCCATCTCTCGCTTCCTCTCTCTCTCTCTCTCTCTCTCTCTCTCTCTCTCTCTCTCTCTCTCTCTCACTCGCCCTGTTACTGGCGCGCGCGCGATCGATGCATCGTGTTGTTGACCTAACGAGCGAGCGTCAACGTACCGAGCTCTCCACATACTGATGTATCGGTATGACGATCGACCGTCAGCTCGAGTACGCGATCGAATTTACAAGGAGAATCGTGATCGGAAGAGGGTAGGAGGATTTTGAAAGGCGCGCGAGGGTGTTTTCGTTGCTGTTCTCGTAGCGAAATAGAAGAGAGGAGCAAGCGAGATCTTGCCCTAGAAGCAGATGGTCGGAAGGGAACTCGACCCAGGTAACCGAGCGGCCAGAGTGGAAATGTACGATCATCGAAGGGTGAACACCTGCTCTGCCGCTCGCTCACGAGAACCTCGGATCTACCCAACAAGACCGCACCATCTCTTTCGTTTTTACCCGCTTCCCGTACTATGTGCCTCCTCGAGTGCTCCTTCTATCGCCATTTCCTACGAGAAAACACACTCCTACGCGAAACAGCCTGCCTCCATACTCTCCTCCCGTCCACCAGGCAGAAAGAGCCATTGCGAGGGAAAGAGAGAACGTTCGTAGAAAGAGCGGGAGTTCCCAGTACCACGCATTAGCGTAATCCATCAGGAATCGATCGAGCGACGTGCAGGCCGACCTACACTCGATTCGATCTTTCCGTTCGCCCGTTGGTACACACAGGTGATGGCACGCGAACACTATCCAATAGCATGATAGAATCTAACACCCGCTTAGACGAGAAGCGATAAGGTGCGTACTGGGCAAGCTGACAGGGGGAGAAGTGTGCGCGATACTCGCAGGACGTCGTTAACAGGTTTATTTGTGAAAAAGCTACAATCGGCTGGGTGCTCGCTTGCCCGAAGCATTTGGTGGTCCCGCGGGCCTAACCCACGCTCCGAAGAACCACCTGCCGCTCCAGTCGGTGGGGGCACAGCCTGTCCTCCTGCGCTCATGCTTTTTTCAAACACCATCGTACTTACCCCTCCTGCTCCTTCCCCTTCAACGGTCGCCCTTTTCTTCCAGCCCTTCGTCCCTACACATTTCCTCTTGGCATCTCCCCACTCGCCCGCTTCGCTCTCCAACCTCCATCCGCTCTCGTTCCTTCTCTGACTTTTCCTCGTCGCACCATAACCTCCACCACTGCTTGCATATCGCCTCCACCACCGACGCGCCGCGCTACTCCGCTCTGCCACTGCCACTGCCGCCTACCACTAACACTAAAACGCCTCGCGCACCAACACACGCGCTTCCGCGTGCTGTTGTTGCAACGAAACGACCGGTTGTACGCTGCGCTATGCGTGGATCGGAGCGAGAGGGGGAATAGCTAGGAGAGAGAGAGAGGGCGAAGCGGACGGTGGGGGGTAGCGGCGATGCTTCGCGACCCCAAGCTCAGTTGTCGCGCGACCCTCGTGGAGTGCGCTTGTACCTTGTGCTTGAGCTTTTTTCGAGTTCTACAGCCCTCACCCGCTACCAATTGCGTCTCGCATTCGCATCCGTCAGGAGTGCGCTGTGCGTTGGACGAATTATACACGCCGCCGGCTATATACTAGTTATTTCAGCGAGCACTCATTCTTGGTGAATGTGTTTCCTCGTCTACTCCTCCTCGGTACTTTAATTCTACGGTTTGACGGTTGGAGGAACCCGCTGACACTATACTGGCTGCCTGTTTTTACTGGGTGTGCGCGCGTGCAAGTTTGCAAAGTTTGTTTCGTCGGGTGTGATGCAAGCGCGCGAGGCGGATCGAGGCCAGGGAAATGCCAGCGGTTTTCCATAGGGGACAGCCGTATGGCGAGGAGCACTGACTCAAGAAGAAGCTAGGTCGAAGAGGTGGAACAGAGAGAGAAAGAGAGACAGCGACAGAGAAGGAAGGAGCAAGCGAGTGCGCGCCAACAGTAGTAGACCAGGCGGCAAAGGTGTTCCGAGACGTGGAAAGCAAGCAACGTGGCAGCTGAATAGCGCGTTTACGGCGCGAACACATTGGTGAACCGGTACTTGCTCGGAAGCCGCCAGCATTAATTTTCGGTGCCAGCAGCATCGCCATGGGGATTTCCTTGGGAAGCGCACTTCCGCGAAGAAATGCCAGGAGAGTGAGCCAACGCTGAGAGGAGCGAAGGAGCAGAGAGCAGCAGCCGCTGAATCACACACACCGGGAGATGGGTTCTACCAGCAATTCTCCGCAAGATCCATCTCGATCGTACGCTTTCACAAGCGAACGCCGTTGAGTTCTCCTCTCTCCTCTCCTCGACTCTTCGCGCTACCCGCTGCCTACTCTACCAGCTGCACTATTTGCCAGCTGTCGCGGATACGGCGAACAATAGCCGAGAGGGCCTTCGGGGATTTAAAGTTGGAGCCGATCATCAGCGCCCTGGATCCCCGCTCGATCGCCCTTCTCATGAACCTGGCACCGGATACTGCAGCGCGACGATCTTCCGCTTGAGGAAACAACCGCGCGTCATCGAATACCCGAATCCTGTGCTTAGTGGAATTTTTCGAATGAATATGCGACTCGCCGGATCCATTTTTTCCGCCTCTCTCATTCGTTCACCGGTATATGAGATCTAAGCGTGTGTGTTGCATGGCGTGTTGTTGTTCTCCATTGTGTGTGCCAACGAAATACTCCCGGTGAAAGTCTCGCACGAAAGGTGAACGTAGGAGGACGAGCGCGCTGGGACTGTGACATATATACGTCTATATGCCACTCATGGAAAATCGAGATCGACCTAGGTCGATCGAGGCGAGGCGAGCAAGTGCTATTCTTACGGCCGGCAAAATGGATAAGCGACGCGTGTCTGGGATTACCGGTCCGTCGGAAATAGCCATGCTAGGCCTACTGTTGCTCTTCTGTTCCGGTGAGTATTCGCATTACCCGTACACACACTTCCCCCCCACTCCTAACCTATACGTTCGCACCTATCCAATGAAGCTCTGATTGCAAGTTGGACGTTTGCCTGGACGCGCGCAGTCTCTTCGTCTTCTTGTCTCTTCAAAGAATCCCATTCCTCTGACTCCAGATAGATTTGTAAGCTCCTCTGACCAATGTTCGGTCCATTCTGACTGCTTACTTCCTCGTTTCACTGCTTTCCTGGAATAGAGCAGTACGGTGACTTCAACGTGATGGGTTTTCTCTGAAAACATCTGCTCTGTCAAAGTGCACCCGCTGTTTGCTCACTGGCTGCCGCTGCCTTTCCGGTGACGAATGCGAGCCGCTCGCTGAGAGAATGTCTCTAGCAATGTGTGGCAAAGGACTCGCATGGCTCGCTTAACCTAGCTTCCTTCGTAGAAAGACTACTCGAGCTCATCATCCTCTATGGATTCATTAGCCGCAGGTGTTCCCTGAAGTCTGAAATTCCAAGTTTGCCAGACTCAGTAAATTCTTTCGCCTTTTAGTTCTCTTGAATATTTAAAGAATTCTCATAAACTCGCTCCTTAAGAGATGATGCGGGCGGTTGGTGCAGATGCAAAATGCATTTGCGCGCTTTGATATTTGAAGGTAGAGGGTTAGGTGCGTATGATGGATTGGCAGGGAATAAGTAGGAGTGGAATGATCGAGGGCCGAGATATCTCGGTTGTGGATTTATCGGCCAGGTGCGTAAAGTTGAAGTCCTCGATGAGAGCGGGTCCCCTTTCAGAATCAGTGCCTCTCAACGCAAGTCACGGCTAAATAGAAAGTACATCGCCTACTCCGCTCGAGCTCAGCTGTGTCCCTTGCTCTTCATCCTCCTTCTCTTCCACCTCCTCCTTGGCCCCCTGCCTTCTCTCCACTCACCCGCACGACAACCCCGATGTATATCCCGTTCCTCGTGTTACAAAGTTTCACGAACAAGCTGTGTTTGCTCTCAAAGTCCGAGCAGAAGTACAAATATTTGCGATTGACGTTGATTACTTCGCGTGATCGCGCTTTGGTCGCACGAGAGCTTCTTCAGAGCATTGGCCGGTCAGCATACCCCTGCTGGTCCAGCGGATGCTGCTGCTGCTACCGCTACCCGCAGTTGGGGGACGACTAAAGGAATCCTCAAAGAGAGAAGGCCAATATATGTATATACATATTGCTTTAACCGAGCCTCTCTGCCTTCGTGTAATCTCAAGCGTCAAAATGTGGCAGCCTGAACTCGCTCACAGTTACTTCGAGCTTGTCTGCTGCCCACCGACGACCATAATTAAGCCTCGTACACTCCTCTATCTCAATGACCTGTGTAAAACTCCCATCTGCATATCAGATCGTTCGTGCCTCCGTAGGAACGAAAAAAAGGAGAGCACAAAGGAGTTAATGCATGGTAAACACAGAGTTGCCCGCTACCTTACGTACCCTTCGCACGAAAGCTACTTCAATCTAATACTACTCTCACTCTAACGCGAGAAAGTAGTCTATCCTAAAGTACCCATGGTTGTCTGAGTGGGAAGGGGGAGGGGAGTTGTCGCGAAATCAGCACGGTGAGAGTGCTCTTCGGAGTCCGGTGCGCTTGTTGAAGGATCTACTTTCAACTCGGATCCAACCAAGCTCGCGCGTACAGGTGGATGTTTCTTGCTAAGAATGGTGTATCTTGCTCTCGTTGTGTATACGAGATGATGGCCTGCCTGCGTTATTTAGGCTCGACGCTCCTCTCGGCGATGTTGGGAAGTAAACAAAACTGTGCAGGGCGATAGGGTAGACGGGAAAGTTAGTACGATCGGTTGATGGGTCACAGGAGCGACGGACTCGGGGATAACAGGGGACTCGCTTGGTTGGATCTATGGGGAGACTCGTAGACGTAAATATAGACAGGCATATAGACAGAGAGAGAAAGAGGGAGAGGAGAGACGCGCGCCGCCAATGATGGCAAGGCATGATGCAGGGTGGGACGATAGGGGAGAAAAAAGGGGGCAGAAAGGAGAAAGGGGTTGATGAGATGGTGACGATGAAGGTGAAGATATAGAAGGCGAGCGCGGCAAATGAATGTCGGGGGAAAAAAAGGGGTGTGAGAGGGAATGCTCGCTTGGGAAGAAAGAGCCATGGACTCTGACTGGTGAGGAGTGGCGAGCAGAGAGTCAAAGACGTGTGCGTGGTCTGCTCGAAAGGGAGCCCGCCGAGAGAAAGAGAAGCTATCTCTGCCGATAGCGTAACGACCAGCCAAACCGGTGACTTTACCGTTACGCGACCCAATGACGAGAGAGGTAGTACGTTTGTCGCAACGTTGACTAGCGCGCGCCGCGTACACGAATATACGAATATACGGGCTTTAACGATTGGCGGAGAGACGCCACTTGGGATCTCCAGTTGGGAACGGTACCCCGATGGATTCCATTTCTTGCGAACAACGGTACGCTGCGCCGACGGCTCGATCTCTCCACTCTCTGGTTCTACGTACTAGTACGTGTCCCTTCGGGCTTTCGACAATTCGCATATGCCGAAAGCTATTCCCGCTCGGCAGATTGCCCCTTTAACCCCATTCTACCATTTTTCCTCACTCGCTCGCTTACCCGCCAACCCTACCTGCACATTGCATAATTTAATTTCGCGCGGCGTGCCGGCGTGCACGCGACGCTGAGAGGCAATAAATTGCTAAAGTGTACATTAGGACACATTATGGGCCATGATGTGGAATCAGGATTGACCGTTAGCGCGTGCGAGCGCGCGCGCGTTACTGCCCACTACAAATGTGGGTGCTAGGGTGCTGTTGGGTGGACGAGGCCGAGGGAGCGCACTTATGTTTATGAGGGTCCCCCCTCGTTGGCCGACGCGAGATCCAGCAGCACGCTCGCTCGGTGTTGTCGGAAGGGCATCGATCAGAGCCAGACTTTAGAATATGCATAGGGATAGCGAAATTGTAGGTTAGACGCAAGGGAGAAGGCGAGAAAGAAGGAACGAGAGCCTATTGCTAACAATGCACCCCGAAATTCGGATGTTTCAGCAGTGGCGCAGGCTCGCGTGGAGGAGACTCAAATGGACACGCACGAGGGTTCGACCGTGCAGCTGCAATGCCGTTTCGCGCCGCCCAAGGAGAATGTGACCTGTTTTTGGCTGACCCACACCAACGACAATCATGACAATGCAGCGATCGAGAACCGATCGCTCTCACCGAATTATAAAGTTTTCATGAATCTGGAAGAAGGCCGTTACGATCTTCAGATAAGGAACGTGTCCTACGAGAGAGATAACGGGAAATACGAATGCCGGGTAAAGGCAAGCAGCACCGGCATGGACTTACACCGGAAGTATATAACTCTGACGGTATTGAGGGCGCCGGGTCCTCCAACGATATCACCAACATCGGCACCGGCTACGGAGGGCAAGCAGCTCGAGCTCATATGCAACACGAATGGTGGCAGCCCCGAGCCCGAGGTCAGGTGGTATCGAGGGAACGATTCCGCACTTCTCCACTCTGGCAGAACCTTGATGGTTGAGCCAACCAAAGAGGACGATCGCGCGATATTCCACTGTGTCGTGCGAAATCGAGCGATGCGCGAAGGCGACACCCTTAACGCTACGGTTACACTCGACGTCAACTACTTTCCACGGGTGTCCGTCGGCCCTGAGAATCCGCTTAAGGTGGAGGCGAATGGAACCGCCACTTTGGAATGCAGAGTCGACTCAAAGCCGGTGGTAGGAATGGTACGCTGGTGGAGAGATGGCAGTTTCATCGCAACCAACTTCCAGCACATGATACGCAAAGTGACGCTGCAGGACGCTGGCAAGTACACCTGCCAGGCGGACAACGGCCTCGTCAAGAAGGGTGAAAGCTCTCTCGTGCTCGATGTGCTTTACCCGCCGACCGTTACCATTGAGGGTGACTCTGTTCGGGTAGCCGAAGTCGAGGATGCTGTCACGGTTCACTGTAACGTCTCGGCGAATCCACCGCCTTCGATCATTGAATGGATGCGCGAGGGTCGCCCGGAATTCCGTCAAATTGGTTCGATTCTTAGATTATCACGCGTCACAGCTGATCATGCTGGGAATTATACATGCCGGGGTGTCAACACTATTCACCCTTCGGGAGGAGAGCGAAAGAATCATTCTGCTTCTGCCAAAGTGACTGTCCGCGTAAGGCATAAGCCTGGACCAGCAAGAGTCACTCCAGACTCACCAGTCGCTGTTGAAGGATCCAGAGTGATCCTTACTTGTATGGCTAGTCCTGCCGGTTATCCGGAACCACAGTACAAATGGTGGAAGGAGGGAGAAGGCGGCACGATTCTAATGCCAGCCGAAAATACGGGTCCCCGTTATGAAATTGACTCGGTACACTTGGGAAGCGAGGGAACCTACAAGTGCCATGCTATGAATGAAATCGGAAACGG
The DNA here is from genome assembly GCA_910593735.2 of Ectemnius lituratus. NCBI lineage: Eukaryota > Metazoa > Arthropoda > Insecta > Hymenoptera > Crabronidae > Ectemnius > Ectemnius lituratus. The sequence goes on along the minus strand of OU343036.1, from coordinate 1,182,325 downwards.
AGAAGCTGCTTCGGTAAATTTGACTGTCCATCAGCCACCGAAGATTCTGACCAAGCTGCAGCCGCACGTTACGAGAAAGTGGGTAGCGATATTGTATTCTCTCTCTAAATACTGTAACTATTATATGGAATGGACTAATATCGAATATGCTGTTTGTTCACAGGGTTGGAGAATCCTCCTTTCAAGTTTCCTGCGTCGCTCAGGGGAAACCGCGACCTACCGTTCGGTGGTTAAAGGACGACGAAGAGCTGACAGCCGACGAGCGCTTGTACAAAGTGATAACAACCGCGTCCGAAGGCCATGGTAACGTGATAACTGTTAATTCGAGCTTGAGTTTCCTTGGACATGCTCGACCCCAGACTGATGAAATCATCGCGAGTGATCGAGGCAAATACACTTGCGTTTTTACGAACGAAGTGAAGAAAGTCGAGTCAACAATGATGTTGAAAGTGGAGCATGAGCCGATCGCCTTACACCAGCACGGCAAAGTTGCTTACAATCTGAAGGAGACGGCCGAAGTAGCATGTAAAGTTCAAGCTTGGCCGAAGCCGGAGTTCCAGTGGAGTTTCGGCACGAATGCGGCTACCCTCCAGGGATCTTCGAGCGATGGGCATTACGAGATATCTACTACCAGTGATAACTACGATGTTTACACGTCTGTACTAAGGATAACAAATATACGCGGTTTCGACTACGGTGACTACAGCTGTCGTGCAGCGAACGCACAGGGTAGCATCACTTCAACTATTAGACTGCAACCCAAAGGAGCGCCCGAGAGGCCAATTAATATAACTGCCATGGAAGTAGGACCTACACACGTAGCGTTACTCTGGGAGCTTGGCTTTGACGGAGGATTACCTATCACCAAGTACTTCGTATCGTATAGGAGAGTTGCCGGAGGCGACGAAATCGTTGCTCCAGATTGCGCAGTTCCAAGAGGACCCGCTGGCCAATGGCTCGAGCTTGACTGCAGGCGGTCTAATCCCTGTAACGTTACTAATCTCGAGCAACATCAGACTTACACGTTTAAAGTAAAAGTGTACAACACGAAAAATCACTCCGATTACTCGGACGAAGTGACGGCGACTACAGCCGTTGCGAGAATCCCAACACCTCTCAGAGTCAGTTACGATCCGGAGAGCGGTACACTAGCGATAAATGTCGGAGCCACTTGTCTCTCTTTAGTAGCGTCGATCGAAAAGCTCGATGGCACTGGACCACTGGATAGCGCGCAGTGGCGAATCGTGGATGAGTGGCCGCTCGAAGTGCTTGGCAGTGCACCGACACAAAGGGAGGGCATACTCGATGATCCCGAAGCATCCGAGGCGGAGCCACGACTCAGAGTGAGGCTTTGCTTGAAGGCCGATCGACAAAAGTGCGGCGAATATGCCGAGGCCGAAAGTGAGTATCGGTATAAGTCCACCTAGTCCTCACTGGAATCTTAACACCCTCCACCCGTACTAAAATTAACTGGGAATTTTTCCATCTTGTCTCGCTACAGTCGGTCCGTCCTATATAGCGCAAGCAGGCGCCTTGGCCACGCCGACCTTGATTGCTTTGGTGGTGAGTGGGGCCGTGTTCCTCCTCTTTGCCGCGCTCTTATTGCTCTTTTGTCGCTGCCGCCGAAAGCATGCTACTAAGACCAAAGACTACGAAATGGACTCCAATGCGTAAGTTTCACAGAGAGTCTCTATCTACTACTGAAAGTACAGTTTTAGCGATCATCTTTTTAAACCTACTTTGAATTTCCATATATAGAGTTCGGCCTAGTCTCGTGACAGGCAATGGCCAGCAAACCCAAGCACCTCCGCCGTATTATGCAGAAAATAAAGCTCTCGAGCATAGTTTAGATCACGCCTTAGCTATGGAGGATTCAAAAACCCCAGCCTATTCCCAATCGGGATACGGCTACCATCAACCAAATCATAATATCAATGGTAAATCCACTTTAACAATTCTTTGATTCAAAGCTGTTCACAGCGTAGGGAAAAAAACTAATGGAACTTGTCTGTCGATAGGTGTCAACATGGGTTATATGGACAACAGTTACTCAAATTCAAACAATGGTGGATCAGTGAACTCGCAAGATTCGATCTGGCAAATGAAGTCGGCCGCTGCAAACGGCGTCGGTCAACCGTATGACTTGGCTGGCTACGCGACTACGGAATCCGATTATCCAACCCACCCCCATTACCTACCCCAACGGGAAGACTATCGAGAGAGCCATAATCTGAGTCGACAACAGTTCTGCTCGGAGCCATTCGCTACAGTTGTCAAGTCGCAGAAGCACGTCGGTCAGTGTACTTTACCAATCGATCTATCTTTTTTCGATTTTCTGGCCCGTCGCACTGGATTACCATTGTTCTACTTTATGTATCCCACAGATTCGCCGTATGACGTGTCAGGGTTGCCATATCAAGAAAACTACGACGAGGACGCAAAGCCACCGCAGCAGGTTAGCTTGTCCTATGACGAAAGTTTGGAATCGGGCTACTCGACACCGAACAGCCGAGGCCGCAGGATTATCAGGGAAATAATAGTCTGAGACCTGCCCACCGGCTCACGGGCCGGAACGACGCGTACGACATGGCTATAGCAGGAGGCCCCCACCTCCTCTGCCCTGGCGGCGCAAAGGCGCGAGTCTCGCCGCCATCGGATGGAGATAGTCATCGAAAATCCTGCCGTGGAAACCCGGCCGGGATTGTCAATCGTTACTACGGCCGTGACGCCAACCGCTGGTGTAGCTTTCACATGCTGTGACTCAACGAACACGGCGCACATCACGACGGCTGCAATGATGAGGCCTACAGTCTCCGAGAGCGACTTTGCGCGCTCGCCAATGTGCTTTCCCTGCCGTCGCGAGTACGATCCAAACTCAACGATCTTACTTGCCCAAAGCCATTATCCCAGGCAGAGAGATCGATATCCGCTGATGTCGTACGATGATCCAGGAGGGTTTGCGCCACCGCCTTTAGTCCGTCACGTTGACAGATCTAGTTTGCCCGGAGTTTCAGGCTACGAGCCTTCCTCGTACTTAGGATCACAGCCGTTTAATGACGAAACTCATTTGCCACCACTACGAGTTGACGCTTCGGGACTGCTGAGCACGGTATCTGAAAGGCGGTCGCCTTGCAACTTTGAAACCGATGCTGCTGAAATGTCATTCCTGACACCTGCTGTTGCTAGCAATACCGTCAACGAAAATCAGGGGAAATCAAACAAAATCATGGTCACCGCGCGGTCCAGCGAATTGGAAGGGCGCTGCGTGGAGACTAATGTGGACCAAGATTACCGAACATTGACGACGGATGTGTCAGCGGGTGATCCAACGAATTCACCACTCTTCCGTCGGAGCTCGCCATTCCAGTTTCCAGCGAGTCCTAACACTGTTACTGACACGAATACCGTGTTGGGGAAAAGCAATCCAGGAACAAGTTGCATGAGTACAGCGGTATCGACAACAACAACGACATCAACCACTACAACGAGGATGACAACGAAAGCGGACGAGGTAGTGGCGACGGAAGCGGGGAGACCGAGAAGTGCAAGGGCTGTATCAGACGCAGCCGAAACTGAGTCACATAGAGCCGAGAATGCGGAAAGATTTCCGGAAGAGGAGAGAGCCGAGGCGGAAGGCTGCGAATACCGAGCTACTGAAGATTTCACGGAGACAGGTGTATCGCCGAAAGGGTCCAATGTATTTCTAGACAACGACGCTATCCAGACGCTCAGAGTGATCATTCTGTCCGAACAATTGTAAGATCGAGGCTTTGTACACCAGTGACGGGCATACGTAACGAAAGAAGCGCGAGGTCGTTCGATGTAGTATATGTAAGCATAGCTCGTAAGGATAGGCGGTAACGAGACAAAGATACTCGAAGAAAATGATGGAGAAGGAAAGAGAGGGGAGAAAGAGAGTGAGAGAGAGAGAGAGAGAGAAAGAGTGCGTTCAGGCAAAGAAGAAGTACGCGAAAGTTGACGCCACGCGGCCGTACGTGTGGAATACTCTTTGAATGTTTTAGGCCGACGACACACGCGGTCGATGCATTTTGTACTTTTATATAGTGGACGGTACCGGCGAGTTGGTCCTTGCGAACGAACGAGCGAACACGCGTGTATATCTAACAAAACGATTCGTACCGTACTGCCAACTTGTGTGAGCTTTCAACCCGTGTACATAGTAAGATAAGAAAGTTGAATGCTCGACGAGTTAGACGTGCGTCCCAGTAGCCCCAGTGATTCCCGATCTATTTCCCTGCTCCGTTCCTTCTACCTTCGTATTCCTACTTATCAATTCTAGAGATTAAAGAGAACAGAATAGCCGGAACGAAGGATGAAGGATACTGTAAGTTGAGCATGGATAATACGAACGGGATGTGATTCGTGGGTTACTGTGGGCTTATCGCCAGCGACTCTCCTCCCGGGCCTGAGTCAATGGCAAATTGCATTTTATTCAAGAAGACCTTTCTCACGACGGAAGCGTTCCGTCTCGTTCGCGGGCTTTCCAGCAAGCAGAAGAGAGGATACCTTGACAAGCTACCGTGCTTCAGAGCACGGTACGCGTTCACCGTTCCTTTTTACTCGTGATCTCAACCGTACGCCGGAACGCGTTTTCGATGAGACGACGGAAGAACTGATGAATTGGCCGAGCCTTGCTGCGTGAGCAATTGTCTCACAGAACAGCGTTCGCCCGGATCGTTCGTTCGTTCGTCTTCCTTACGAAGCCGCGCGACGGCGATGCTACCGAAAGCCGAATGCGTCCACCGTGCCGAACGTCGGTGTTAAAGTAGTCGGAGTACATACTTTAAAGCGGCGTGCACGGGCTTTCGCGCGTACGCTCGTAAGACGCGTTGGGCGTACGGCGTACGCGACAAGAGCGCGCGTATCGCGTGCGACCGATATATATCAATTATCGTCCATTATAGTTACAAACATTATTACGAATTATTATTTGTACAAATTTTATGTTGCAATATAAAATAAACAATAAAACCACACTTCCTGACTATATTTATTTTATCTTAACCCAAAGAACCGTTAAAATCTTCCGCATCTTATACATTCTGTGGTTGGGGCCAAGGCAATAAGAATGCTAATGGCATGGTGTAATAAAGTACGAAAGTAAAGAAAAATGGAACCACGTGGATAACAGGCACGTGTAACAAATGTAACCGCTGAAAGCGCGGAACCATAATCTATCACTTACGGGTCCACACTTTCCGACTAAAGCACAGAACCATCGAACTTGGGGAAATGAGTGCTTGCATAAAAACGGCTGCACTCGTTGGATATCGATACCTTATCGTTGACAGCTCGTATCTCGTAAAAGCGAGAGCACACGAGAGCGTGAGCGCTCCAATTTGCAGCTGCTGCCAGTTCTACCTTAACCAGTCGCGCAGGCCGTTATCGGTGACTCTCGTAAATCTACTGGACTTGCCGTTTCTCGAAATCTGGACACCGCTTTTACCGTGCTCTTTTCCGCGGCGTTCCTCCAATGATAGCTCGTAAATCGTCCCGCCAACTTCCGCCGGCCCAACGCAATCCGATAACTCTGAACGCTCGATAGGGAAAAATAAGGGAGATCTTAGAGTCGCTGGAGCACTGACAGCTAACAACTGATATGATCCTCAATGCAAGCATAGTTTATGACAAGAGGATTAAAACGCTTGTCATGCTGGTTAGTCAGGATAATCCTGGTACTAACACTATTGTTGTCTCGCAGCACCTGCATCAGAGGTATCGGTGTGTCCTCGATTGACGAGCGCCCCTCAATACTCACTTGAAACCTAAAAGGGACTTGTGCCAAGATCGATAGTTATCCCTGTCTTCGAGAAGCCAGCAGTATCGTGCGGACTGTCAGTAGCTGTGAGAGCACCATACTGGATGGTCAACGGCACCTTGAATCGTTCCTAACTCTAACTAATATTACGCAAGTATAGCAGGCATTATAAGAAAACCTTGTGACTCGTGATCGTCCTACGATAGCATCGGGCATCTCATCGTTGGATGTAAATGTAAACACAGTGGGACAGCACACGCACAGTCACCGAGTGTTAATGAAAGCTGGGACAAGTTCCGGATGACTGATCACTGTTACATACACCGAGGGCAGCGCACATTTTATCAGGAACACGGAGATGTTCTATCGCTTAGCGAGCTAGCACGCGATTGCCTGTGAAACACGGATTCCTCGCCGGGAGATAACAGCAGTAGTCACGTGCAGTGGAACCGGGACGATTCCGGGGTGACATTGAGTGAGGGTGGCATCGAGGCGCCTGCGGGGTGGTGCTGAAAGAGCGTCGAGACGCCAGCTAGACGGCGTCCTTGGGAGGAGCGCAGACTCGTGTGGGTAAGGCAACGTTCACCGGTGTGCTTCACCAAGGAGCGGCGATAAATGTAGCCCGTCGGTCAGAGAGAGAAAGAGAAAGAGCGAGAGAGAGAGAGTAAGATAGAGGTTGCTCGAACTGTCAAGTACACATTGAAAGCGTGCGATCCATGGCGGCGTACAATGACTATCCGAGGCTTATAGCGGACGTTGCATAGCCGCTAACGGAAGTAGTGGGCAGCTTGGTGGTTGGCAAGTGTAATCCGGAGGGGACTTACTTTGACTGGGGTTGCGGTAGGCCGGCGAAATGGGTCGGGACGCGTGAGCAGCCGGCTCGGACGTAAATGTCGATGAGGAAGGTAGCTGGTAGACTCGAGGAGCGTCTGCTAGATGTTTGGTATCGACCGCCGCGTAAATGGATGCGCATCAGAATGAAAGCGCAGCCGCGGTTGGGCCACGCTCGCCAAAGCCGAGGCTGCGCGACATCGCTCGCCTTTGGATCAACGCCTTGAAAGCGTTCTATGCCGGGGATATCGGGGTGCCCGAAGCCGGTACCACCGGCTGCGCTCTTCCCATCTCATCCGAGTTTCCAGCCAGCGTCGCCGGTCCAGCTGTTCCAGCCTTGCTGCTGCGGCAACCCGTCATGGGTAACGCGCAGAGCGAGGCCAAGAGAAGGCAGAAGAAGGGCGGCAAGGATGCTGTGGACGCGTCACCTACGACAGCCGCCACTGCAGCCGGCATTGCCTTCAGGGAAACCGAACCTTCCAAAGACAACGAGGAACCGGTTTTGGTATCGGCACCGGCACCAGCCCCGATCCCCGCTAGGATCGCCACCCCGGCCAAACCACGAGAAACCCCAAAAAGCGCACCTGACAAAGGACGTGCTCCTCTGCACACAAAACGACAAGCACCACCGCCACCGAAATCAGACAGACAGGTCAGTGTATTAATTATTCCTAAGTATTTTATCTTTCAACTCCAGTCTCTAAGAAGTATATAATTAACACTAGTGCTTGCAGATCACCCCTTTAACGCCAGGAGATGACGGTTCCAAGGCGGTACAGCAATCAAAGTTCAAGGACGATGAGAGAAATGGGCACGAGGTTGAAGATGAGAGTATTCGTTATGAGATGAAGTCTGTACGAAAGTCAGATGACAGAGCTAGAAAATCATTGGACGAGACAATCAGTGGTGGTAGCACAACCCCAAATGTCATGGGACCAAGTACTCCCACAGTTACATCAGCAACACCACCCCTTCGTGCGGAGGGTCCGGCACTTTTGGTAACAGACTCCTGGCGCTTAGCCAATAAGAGCCTCGTTGTTACTGAAATCTCGAGTCCGCCGAGTCAAGAGTCTTCGAGCGATAGTGTGTTTACCGATCCGGAGGAACAGGTTGCCGCTGCGACACCAACGGAGAAGGTGCCCAAAGAGGTCGCTGACCTTCTCACCCCTGATCGACCCACCTTGCCACTTTTTGCTATTTCTAAACACAAGAAGATTGCATTGTCACCGGCGTCCGCGCTTCTCGGTAAGTTTTACACCATGTGCTTTTTTCTCTCTCTTAGGAATGAAGAGACTTGCATCCAAAGAGGGCCGAAGTTTCCAAGAGTAGAAACGATTGTAAAGTTGATAGATAGCATTCTGAAGTTCAGGGACACGTGGGAGGTATTGAACGTGAAGTATTATAAGTTCGAACGACGATCTCGATTTCAGAGGGACGGAGGCGTCATAGCGTTGGCAATGCCGCGAAAGATGGCAGTATTGTACTAAGGAGGGTCGCAAGTTTCACGATGAAGCGTGCTGTACGCGAGACCAGGGAAATCGCGCGTGCAAGGCTACCACTACCAAAAAAATTGGATTTACGACTCTTCGAGGAGGGATTCGAAGGTGACGATCACTCGGAGGCTGCAAAATTTCGCTGACACTTTATCTCCTCCGGAACGCGCCGCAATTCGGAGGATCTTTTTTTTTTTATCAGGCGCGCGCGCGTGTTCTCCTAGATAAGTCTTATCGAGAGGACGCGTCATCGAATCAGACACACTCGTTCCACGGGTTAGAGCAGTTACTTGGAAACTTGTGCCGGCATAGTCCGCCTTTCGGACCGCGCTCGAAAAAATTGCACGATCCTCTGACCCGACCCCGCAATGACCCCGGATTGTCGACGACGGTTCAAGTCGCACCAGTTTCCCTATGGGTTCTCAGCATTATTCGCTGCCGATCAGATACTACAAGCAGCCTTTCTACGAAAAGACGCTCGTTTTCGACGATCGGCAATCGTTTTTGCTTGATATATTCGGTACATGGCTTCTCGAAATTCGGTGATTTCGTGGCATAGTGCGGACACTGGAATTTTGGAGAATACAGTCGTGAAAATTATTATTGGATGGACGAGATTGATCTCTAGTGTGATTAGTGATGTGGAAGGATCGATGATTCCACTGATAGAAACGCATAGGAATGCCTGCCAAACACGGAGGTTCGCCCCTCGCATTCCTCAGAAGTTCATAACAAATCATGTTATCAATTGCGCATGACACGCTCGAGTTTATTGAAATGATATCTGCCAGACAATTCCAAAAGCGGTATCCGTTTATTACGAGAAAGATTACGCGTTGCTCGCGTACACTTGTGTGTCAAGTCTCATTTTAATTAAGTTGACTTTGTGCGATCATTATAAAAGTCGATTGAATTGTGTCCCTGTTGTGATGAAAGGATATTTGGATAGTCTCGAAACTTATTCGACCAGTTGAGCAAGCGTTTAGGAATTCCGGCTCTTTTAATTGCAAATGAGCAGAGTCCGATCAATGGTTCCAGGGCGTAAGGTGGTGGAATGGCTAGTCGCTGGCCTTCCGGATGATTTGAAATCACGTTTCACGGAGAACGAACTCGAACAGCTTGGCTTGAACGTCTGCTCGAGACTAGTTTCAGCAGGCATCCTTGACCCACGCTTAGACGAGAAACAAATTCTGGCTGCCGATCAAGCGGTAGGTAAGGGGGGCTATGCTTCTACTGTATCATACGCTCTATCGATGGATTAAGATATTTACGATTATTACGTACGATTAGCTGGATAAAGTGGACTCCTCTATGAGGGACGACGCACCGCCTATAGCCAATGATACACAAGAACTTAATCACAAGGCAATAAATGGTGATTCCAGTCACGATGTTAAGGATAAACTTATGGAATTCAAGTCTACACAAACATCACCAATATTGGAAAAGAAGGAGGACGGCCTACCAATTGGGACTAAATCTACTACTGAAGCTGCCACTAATACCATAAATGATAGCAGATTAAACGAGACAATCCTGCTGAGCGAAGGAGATTCTGGAATATCAACATCCACGCCTGCTGCGTCAAAAAAGAAATCAATTTGTGAAGTGGCATCCGATCGATTGGCCTCAGAAATATCTATAACTTCGTACGATCGGTCAATCGAGTCAACTAAATCTCCTCCTCCGCCGCCGCCTCCGCCAACACCTTTGTTTACCGAGTTGATTCCGCCTCTCTCACCATCGCAAGTTCATATCAACACCGAGTCTTTGGAAGCTGGATCGCTCCCGCCGTTGGTGTCGCCTACCGCACTATCACCTAATGTCTCAAGTGCTTTTGAAAAGCTGGGAAACGCTCAATTCTCACCTCCACCGCCGCCGCCACCCCCACCACCAGATTTGCTCGACGAACATGTGACTGCATCTTCTCCACCACCACCACCGCCACCTATCAATTCGTCAATTTGTCATTTGTCGAGTATGGCGGTATCACCTCCACCACCACCTCCTCCACCTTCTCCTCTGCCCAATATTGAACTACCTGAAACACCAATGCCTCCACCTCCCTCATTATCACCGATACCAGATGAAAGGATTGGCCTGGTATCACCTCCACCTCCACCACCACCTCCACCTCCAATTCCACCCATGGAAGATTCAGGAACAACTTCGCTTCCACCTCCACCACCACCGCCTCCTCCAGAAATGTCTGGTTTTATACCACCACCTCCTCCTCCTCCTCCTTCGGAATCTCCTGGTGCAATTATACCACCTCCTCCACCACCGCCACCTGGAATGCTTGTGACAGCAACAACCACTTCACGTTCCTCTGGAATATCAGCACCCAGTGTTCCACCTCCACCACCTCCACCTCCACCCTTGCCAGGCTCTGGACCACCCCCGCCACCACCTCCTCCTATGCCTGGCTTAGGTGGACCACCTCCACCTCCACCTTTACCTGGTTCTGGTCCACCGCCACCTCCACCGATGCTAGGCTTAATGGGAGGACCACCACCACCTCCACCACCCCCTGGAATGCCGGGAATGCCACCACCACCACCTCCACCGCCTGGAATACCTGGTGCACCACCACCTCCACCAGGACCTCCTCCTGTGCCTGGACCATGTCCGTTACCAGCACCTCCTGTTGGTGGATGGAATCCTCCTAGTAGAGCGAGTAAGTAATATGATATTTAACTGACACATGATAGTTTTTAATGTAATGAATAATGTTTGCAAGATATGAGGAAAGAAGCTCTTGTTCCCGAAACTCCTATGAAACCACTTTACTGGACGAGAATTTTGGTACCCGCTGCTCCGGTTCCGGTTGCTAATGTGGATATTACTGACTCGGTGCCTCTCTGGATGGAATTGGAAGAAGAGAAAAATCTGGATATAAAAGAATTCTCAGGACTGTTTGCGCGTCAGGTTACAGAACGGAAGCCTGTGAAAAAAGTGAATGAGTCCTTGAAACCTTCGAAGATTCAACCCGCAAAAATTCTGGACTCGAAAAGATCTAAAACAGTGGGAATTCTTGAGAAAAGTTTACATGTTGATTTCTGTGAAGTGGAGAACGCGGTGTATAACTTGGATACGAGTGTTGTTAGCTTGGAAGCCTTGCAACAAATATACGAAATCGTAAGTGTTGATATTTATAATTATTTATATTCAAGCATGTAATGGTAATGTTTTTAGAGGCCTACAAGCAAAGAGTTGGAGGACATATTAGCCTTTGAAGAATCAAACCCCGATATTCCGCTGGACCGACCAGAAATCTTTTTGAAGCGTCTCTCAGGAATAAATCACTTCACCGAGAGGATCGCTTGTCTTATGTTTCAATCAGATTTTCAAGATGCAATTTCCTCGGTTTCCTCGAAACTGACCAATATGAGAACTACTTGCGATTATTTGCGAAATTCTCTGTCTTTGAAAAAAGTAATGGCTCTCATCCTTACGTTGGGCAACTATATGAACGGCGGTAATAGAACCCGTGGTCAAGCGGACGGCTTCGGTCTCGAAATCTTAGGGAAGCTGAAAGATGTTAAATCGAACGTGCCCGGCATTACTTTACTGCATTACGTCGTTAAAGCGAGGTTGGCCCAAGAGAAAGATCATAATTTCGAGGAGCCATTACCACTGCCCATTCCTGAGCCAGCGGATGTCGAAGCCGCTTCGGCGATTAATTTCGAGGATATTGGCAAAGAACTGGATCGGCTCCAAAAGGAACTGCAAGGTACATAGAAGCGGCAGTAGTCTTTGTTCCTTGACTTTCATTTCCTTCGACGTTTTTATTGATTTCCAAACGTATATATATATATATACATATATATTCCTGAGGCAGCTTGTAAGAATAAGTGCAATATCGTGGTCGAGGCCGATCCCGAAGGAGCGGAACCATTTAAATCGAAAATGGACTCCTTCTTCCAAAGTGCATCGGTGGAATTGGCAAACGAGCAGGAAGCCTTACAGGAAGCCAGGAGCAAATTTAAAACGGTTATGCAGTTCTATCAATACGTTCCTAAAGGGGCCACTCTGGATACCGCAGACCCCAATGCCTTTTTTACATTATGGCTTACCTTTTGCCAAGACTTCAAGGTATGTTTTGTATACTGATATTCTACCGAAATAGTAATTACCTTTGCTATGTGTATGCTTGATATTCATATTACAGGATATATGGAAGAAGGAGCAACAGCGAATACGAAAGGAACGAATGGAGGAAGTACGCAAGAAGTTTGAGGGAAAGAAGAAAATCGAAACAAAGAAACTAAGAGCAACTGGCTTGAAAGCACGGTTGCAGAAATTTGCTAGCAAAAACTGAGCGCCTCTGAAAGAGGTGATACGCAAGGAAACATAGAATTATTATGGCTCAATCGGTCGTGGGTCGAACCTTTCTAGGCTTTAATGCACAGTTACACGTCGCACAAATATTTCTCATAAGACGGAATGTAAGTTATCTCAGATGGGCGAAACGCCTTTGGGACATATCCGTCCCTCATCATTATATCGTTCATCTCACCCCCGAGACGTATCCGGCTCGTTAAAGTAAGGATATATCGTGAGAAGGGGCATAAAAATGTCATCTCAAGTCCCGCCAATCTATACCGCCAGACTATGAGTCTGACATTTTTATGAACCTCATTTTGTAGCGCACAATTAATGATATTGTCCAAGAAAAAGTATTATTGTACATAGAAGATTTGTTGATCCTTTGTTGAGTTATATAAAGAATTTGTACATACAATGATTGATCAGTTCGATAATTAATAAAGAAATGTTTTTACGCAAAAGCTCTCTAGTGGATTCATCTCAACCTAGAAATGAACTCGCGATACTTGTCCTACCTTTAGAATGATTGCATACTTGTCGCGATTACGGGTCAAGTGGATGGGGAGAGTAAGGCTTAAGGGTTTAGAATAAAGAATCCAGATGGTTGTCGAATGCGTGTGCGTATATTTCTTTCCACTGCATTAGTAGCGACGATACAGAACCTTTAAGTAAAGCAAAAACAGAGATTAACGTTTAGGAGCAGTTAATAGATTAATCACATAATATTACAAAGATCTGGCGAGTCGTGCCGTCGCGTTAATCGCATCTAAATCGTAAAAAAAAAGTTGAGACCGCCCATCGCAAAATGAAAGTCGCCGACCCGACATCGAATTCCTCCGACGATTCGCGCAAATCATGATATAGGTAGGATATATATTTTCCACGGCTATCCTCGCATCACGCTCCGTCGAGTCGTTTTATGCGCACTACTTATCTCTTTCTCATCGTACCTATCTCTGTAGGTATGTTCGACAACACAACGAGGCGTCAGTAGAACAATCATAAGTAGTACCGCGTTCCCGCAATCTCTCGTATCGTCGACTATACGCCTAACTTCACAATTTTCCATATTTACACCAGGCTCTCTTTACACGAAGCGACCTACTTTTCAACTAGGAACGAAAGAACGCAACAGCCTCGCACACAAGGTTTGCAGAAGAAGGAACGTTGCGACTTGACTACTCCCCATCCAATCGATTACATTACCGTGCGGAAAAATTCGCAGAGAGGTCGACGTCGCCAGGCCTTTGGCGTTGTAAGATACTCATGTTGGTTCCACGCACAAGTATCGTCGAATTCACTGAGAACGCATGCACCCGGACCGCCAGTGAAAGTCACTGTCGGTCACGGCTCGTAAAAATCTAATACTATGGGTAACGTAAATTTCGTACATTAATAATCGTTATATCACTATTCGGTAAAGAAACTTATTACGAAAGAGTTAATCTTTCTTACAGTTAGTTTGATAGTTGAGGAGTATAACATTTCGGTTATACACAATTGTTGGTCGCGCAATATAGCGAGGGGTCGGTCTGGCGTTCAGGCAAGCGGAAGGTAAAGCCACATGACGCAGGAGCACTTTTTTAGTTGTCGGGCTCGAGGACAAAGTGAGCGCGTCCTGACGCGCGATTAATTCGACGACCGACTTCCCTTCTCAATAACCAGCGATATTAAACATTTTGTCTTTGGAGCGCTTCGCGCCCGCTCATTCACGTAGCTATGCATTTTCTTTTTTTACAAAATATCTCGATATACATATTCTTAAGCTCTGTTGCATTCTTCTTTCGATTTGGGAGCTCGTCGAAGGGATTTCGTGCGGGCAAAGCATCGCCCAAATTAATTAGATTTCGAGGTCGAACGCTGCGAGAGCTCGCACTTGCAACACGACGTTAACGATCCCCGGCATTCCTCGTCTCTCGTAGCTTGTACATATATATATAATATTTTTAATTGAGTATAACATTAATCCCATCCAGCGTTTGGTAATAATATATTTGGCTCGCTGCAACGAGATGCGAGGAATGCATTTATCTTCTTTCACTTAGGGGCTGCAAGCGAATCGCAAGCGTATGATGGTTCGAATGTGAATTTTCGCTTCACTATAATCGGAAGGGTGCACGCTGATCTATCGGCGTGGGTTTCCCTTTTCGTGCGCTGCTTCCAGTAGACACTGATGTGTCCGATGCTCCAGAAGGCTTCCTCGACAATTTTAATGACGGTGGCAGTGGAGTACTGGATCCGCTCGACGGTGTCCGTGTTCTAAATCAAAGTTCCATTCCTTCTATTAACAGTCTGCCTTTCGCCATTATCCTTCCACCAAAACGGTATCGACAACGCGACATTATCTTGGCCGCATCGACACAAAAACAGGTTGTTGGTGTACCCGAGGTCTTTTTGTGCCTTCATTCACCCCGAAAACCCATTGCTCAAATCGTGCATGATGGGTGATACACCATAATGTGGGATATATTTTATGTTTACGCGCACTCAGTAAAAAAGCTAATGAAATAGGCGGAACGATGATTACCTAGCTTGCTTAATGGTCGATGGGATGTTAGTTGCCGAGTTTGTACACATTGAGCTGCTCCTAGCATTATGGAACAACAAAATTGTACACGGTTATTTCAGTAAAGTTATGCCGCAGTAAGCACACTATAAGACTGAACTTTGCCAAAGCGAACTAAACACTGTTGTTCTTCACCAAGCCACGAGCACAGAGTAAATTATCACTCTATCTAGAATCAGCAGCAGCAGCGGAGAAGCAATAAAAAAAAAACAATTGCTATCAATACCTCTAGGCAAGAAATCAAAATGAATCATTCGAATGAAGCCCTAATACAAAAATCCACACGCGATACGTAGTAATCAGGAGTGGCCTTAAAATCGTAATTGGATTATTTCCACATAAAGAAAAAAACGTACAAGACGCAGAACACAGTCGTCTTGTTAAAAATGAATAGGATAAAGCACTGAAAAAAAAAAAACCTTCACTCCAACCAACCAGACTACCCCATTGGAAAAGAACCAGCACATCGTGTATGTATATCACATGCAGGGATTTCACGCGGTGAAAAGGAAAATGGTGCGCACAAATCTTAGTGCATTTCCACACATAGAGGAAGCAAGCGTGCAGGGTTGAAGCAGGGTTTGAGAAAAATGAAAAGCAGGACAGAGTCCTCAGGCATACCCGGTGGAGTCAGTAGAAACCGTAGAGTGGTTGCTTTGTGTTGAACGAGTAGAAATATTGCTGGTCGTCGACTGGGGGGATTTTATATCCGGACCAACGTACACGGGGATCCTAGAGCGGCTAAACCATCACCAGCGAAATATTCAAGTTAACCATGTGAATGACCCAGCGAAAAGTTTTTTAATCAGTCACGTGTACACTCTCGTGTCTTGAGTTCGTAGGTGGATGTGAGCCGTGAAAATATAGGGATAGATAAACGAAGAAAAATATTGAATAAAAGCAGTGAAAGGAAGGATAGATGAATGGGCTCGGAGATAAGAAACATCCACAAGATCCTTCGATGGAATTAGCTGAAGATTGACGAAGATACCAATACCAAAGGTGATTACTGAACCAATACCGATACCCCACAATAAAAGCTAAGCAATCTCTAAGTCGGTAATCGTTAATTTGGTTTACCTGATAGGTGTTCCGACACCAGTCAGGGTTGGAATGCTCGAAGCTCTATGGATCGTGCCAAACCTAAAAAATGTTATTACGAGGTTTGTTATACATAGTTATCTAATACGCGCGATGGCTGGATGTTAATCGCAGCTAGTCCTCGAGCGTTACTGGCATAGTTGAGTGGTTTTCGGAAGCCTCCTCGACCAGAATCACCGTGATCTTATCTATCGAGCTATTCAAGCTCGACCCTGGTACTCTTGATGCTAGAATTACTCTAGCACTTGTCGATTTCTTATACGATACAATGGACTATCTTATATGGGAAGGATTGCACTCAACGAAATTCAAAAACAGAAAGAACCAAAGTAATAAAAACGGAGGGAGAACATAATTCCCACTCGTGCACACATATGACTGCATTCGTGGCATTAAGGTAGTTGTATCAGTGGTGTGCTATCCAAAAGTCAATCACTGACCGACCTTATAAAATTTGCGAAAAAATGAATTTTGAGCTGGGGCTTTGGAATTTATATCACTTCTTACTTGATGCAAGAAAACATTCCCTACCAAATTTCAGCCCCGGAAAATGTCGGGAAGTATGAAAAACATAAGAAAAACCGTCGGAAATAGACGAAATTAATTATTCAAGATTGGTTTTCCATATGTTTTCGGTACAATTCCGGCACTTTGACTACTGGTTTTATGTTTTTTATCCGTTTTGATACTCAAACAACGGAAATATCAAGCGTTCGTCCAAGTCCCAGAACCTTCGAAAAATCGAAAATTTGTGAAGGGGTACATATGGAAAAATTTGCGAAAAAATGAATTTTGAGCTAGGGCTTTGGAATTTATATCACTTCTTACTTGATGCAAGAAAACATTCCCTACCAAATTTCAGCCCCGGAAAATGTCGGGAAGTATGAAAAACATGGGAAAAACCACGAAAACGAATTTTTCAGGATCGGTTTTCCATGTGTTTTCGGTACAATTCCGGCATCTGTGCCACTAGTTTCATGTTTTCTATCCGTTTTGATACTCAAACAATCGAAATATCAAGCATTCGTCAAAGTCCCAGAACCTTCGAAAAATCGAAAATTTGTGAAGGGGTACATATGGAAAAATTTGCGAAAAAATGAATTTTGAGCTAGGGCTTTGGAATTTATATCACTTCTTCCTTGATGCAAGAAAACATTCCCTAACAAATTTCAGCCCCGGAAAATGTCGGGAAGCCTTGAAAACATGGGAAAAACCCGTCTAAATCAAGCGAAGTTGATTATTCAAGATCAGTTTTCTATGTGTTTTCGATACAATTCTGGCATTTCTGCCACTGGTTTCATGTTTTCTTTTCGTTTTGATACACAAACAATCGAAAAATCAAGCGTCTGTCAAAGTCCGAGAACCTTCGAAAAATCGAAAATTTGTGAAGGGGTACATATGGAAAAATTTGCGAAAAAATGAATTTTGAGCTAGGGCTCTAGAATTTATATCACTTCTTCCTTGATGCAAGAAAACATTCCCTACCAAATTTCAGCCCCGGAGAATGTCGGGAAGATTGGAAAACGGGTAAGAAACCATCGAAATTAGATGAAATTAATCATTCAGGAGACTGTTTCGGTATGTTTTCGTCCAATACAATTTGGCCAGGACTTTTAGCACTTTATACAGATTGTTCAACTACTAAGATTGATACAACTACCTTAAATTATGACGAATTCAATTGAAAGGGATGCGGATACTTTCGGTCAGTCATTAACTTAATCGCTACAGTCAACATGATGCGAGTTAGTCTTTGGGTAAACGTTCCCTTTCATGTCCTAACTACATTTCCGTCCATCGATTAGTCACGACTGAAGATCAATGTGTCCTACCTTGCCGGAACGCCACTGGCGGGACTGACGAGACCCGTGGGTGTCCGGGGTCGTGAGCTCGATCCATTCACCGGTGTTCCCAGTCGCTTTCCAGAGAGACTGTTATGCCTGCTTGACGTTGGAGTGTTCCCAGTGGTGGTGGTTGTTCTACGGGGGATGCGGCTTGGATTGCTCGAGTCATCTATGACAAAAAAGGGATGATTTTCTTTAGTACACATATATTATTACGCTAAATGAATGGAAAAAAGTATAATAATTACCTGTGCTGTCGAGGGATTGTGTGGAGCCGTAACGGCTTGGTGGTTTGCTACCCTGTCTGGAAGCTGGTCTGCTACCTGGTCTGCTTGCAGGTCTAGAAGCCGGCCTGGATGCTGGTCTACTTGATGGACGGCTACCGCCTGTTCAACATATAATTTTTATATTATTAATGCATACTCTGATATCCTAAAACACGTGATATTTAAGGATAAGATAAATATACGTACCGGGTGTAAGCGTACTTCTGTAAGGCGTACTGGTCTTCCTTGCAGATCCAATTCTGAAGGAACTTTCGTTGTCGCTGAGGCTGTCCGGTGTACCGGCACTCAACGAAGAGCGCGATGCTCTGGTTTGGCCCATAGGAACGCTTCGGGCACTGCGTTCCCTTACCTAATCGTCATAGGTATCATTTGAAATATTTGCCATAAGTCGGGAAAACAGGATCTCGTCAATAATGAAGCCGATCTCGAATCTATGTATCACCGGTGTATGTACAGGAAGATATTGGTGCGCATTCGATGCATAAGATAACCGCGTATTGGGAAACTTGTTATCCTGCAGAAGGGATGTAAACGAATAACGGAATCCTTCTGCAGGGGCACCGTATGACGAGATAGCCTGTTAGAATTCAACGAGGCAGAAGGCAGTGTATGGCAGAGGCTGATATCAATTTCTACGGATGCGAGATCGAACTTGTATTCTTCCTCCCTCTCTTTCTATCTCTCGTTCTCTCACTCTCTGCCTTCGTTTCCTTCTGCCTCGCAAAGCACGCTATTACCGAAGCCTCCGGAATATCGGTTGGTTCGTTTGCAATCTTCGCAACGGCACCGATGCGTATCGACAGGGCAAAGATAAAAAAGCAGAAAACGCAACTCCACGGTCGTATCGTCGTTGGATCGTTATAACGAGAGCGACGGGGCTTTCTACGGATTTTCCATGCAAACTTACCATGAGCAGTTGGGAGAGATACAGTAGCTTATGGTGATTCGAGGTATCTCCGATCAACGCCACTACGCACGCATCAATACAGGAGAGATATTGTTATAGGTCTTGATAGTGTGTTCGATTGTTCACCGCGCATTCCTGCGCTTATCCACGCTCGCTTGACTTGGACGATTTTTATTTGTATCGAAGAGACTCACATAGCAATGTACTCGACAATGAACTTACATTTGATATCAGATTATTATTCGTACCTCCAATAAACTACTGACTTTGACGTATTCCTTCGCGAAGGAGAAAAGAGACTTTTAAGAGTCGCCGCGAACAAAAGGTCAAAGGAAACTGTATATTGCATTTGTAATCTGCGGAACTGAATAAACAGAAAGTATCGACCATTCCCCAAACTCTATTAGCCCTCCCTCGATGCGGTGCATAATTTGGAAATAAAAGGCGATTGGTCCCTGTCGCGAAGCGGCGAGCCATTCTTCTATTCCATACGCAATCCTTACATGCACTATACACGGAAGAAGGTTTGCGCCAAATAAAATTGCTAAAGATAGAGCCGCCCGAAAGGATAGCTGATACCAATCAAAACAGCGAGATGGTGAGGATGATTATGATATAAACAGTGATGGCGGTAAACGATGAGACGATGATGAATCGTGGCGATTCTAGTGGAATGTACTATTTTATAAATAATTACAATTATATAACAACTAGAACATCGACCACACCAGCAGCAACAACAACAGCAACGATGTCAGTACAGGAGTAAAAAAAGTCGAGAAAAAACTCTACGTGACGGGGGTAGAATACTCGCGTCCGTAGTTGATTCAAGTAACCTCTTCGCCGATAATGAATAGATAGATAGAGAGAGAGAGACAGGTGTATGTAGTGAGTGAAAAGCGCACTCGAGTCAAAGAACTCAAAAACTCAACATCTCGGATAACAAACTGGTCACACCAACGACAGCAGAAATTAGAGATTATTTTCTTATTTACCCAATGATAAGAGGGGGCGTGCATGTGGAGAGGATACGAGCACGGGAGGTCCTCCTTTTGCCTCAAACTCTCAAATATCGGCGTCAGCTGGCTCATAAACTCCTCCGCTACACCATAAATTTGTACAAATTTAAGAACTGAAGTCCATTGAAGAGAGTCGGGCTCTGCGCGCGAGAGGCCTTGCTAGAAAAGTTCTTGCATTGCGCGCGTCACAGGTTTCGACCGGAATATCATTGCTAACGGCAATGTACAATACATTCTGATCTTCACCCTTCACTAAGAAGTGTGAAAAAGAGAAGAGTGTGAATCGTGGCCGAAACCTTGGCGTCCGCTTCATGGGGCTGCTGTGCTTCAGGCACCGCATAGAAGCGGACGCCGTCGCGTGTCATCACTCGTGAAATCGCATCTCCTGAGGTGAGGTACGACGCTCCTGACCATTCGTGAAACGATCATCACGATTGCTTTCCGCGATGCACTCCTCATCGAGCTCGCTAGAGCTCTTCGGAACACCTGCTGTATAGAGTAGGGAAGAAGGTGGTGGTGTGTGGCCCATCAAAAGAGATATGCGTGGCTACGACGATAAGGAGTGAGAGACTTCATCTGCAGTAGCGTGGATGGATCCGATGGATCGGAGGATATGTGATACGGGCATGGAAAAGAGAGGTTGGAAAGAAAGTGGCGGCTGTGACCGGGAATGACAAGAGTCGAGAAACCAGAGGGCGAAAGGAACATAAAAGCGTCTATCTCCAGCTGACTACGTGTGTCGAGGTGCGAGGACGATTATCGCCTCAAAAAAAACTAGCATGCCCATGCGTGGAGGAGAGAATGATCGGCCTACTCAACCAATAATAATCGTAGCTTCCTACGTGTACTTACCAAAGAGTCATGCTGATGCCTCACCAACAGCTGATGCGGCTCAGATGGTACTGACTGTACCGAGACGTTCTCCAATGGAATACAACTACGAGATACGAGCGTACACTGCCAGGGGGCTACGGGGGGGGTCTAACGTGTTTGCGTGGTACGAATCTGTCGGTGGAAACCGGGCGAACGAACGGAACGATCCAGCGATATCCAGTGATCTTGGAGCGGGAAGCGATCAGCAGAGGGGGGGGTGGTGGGCCCCCGGGGAGCGAAGGACGCGAGCAACAAGCTTCTTAACAAGGTGACCGGGGCCGATTTCTATCGGAGGGGCGTCTAGATACGCGAGATTAGCGATGGAAGTATACGTTACCTTGGTGATCGGACCGGCATTTGCGGATGAGATTTGCGAACGCTGGAGCGTCGAGGTTGGGCTCGGCTTCGATCTGAACGCCGTCATAGTCTGGCTGACTCCGTCCGCCAGTATGAATTGCTCTCGCAGCTCGATATTCGTTCTTCCTTTGGCTACAGTGTGTTGCGTGCACGCAGTTAGAAGGAAGGCGTTACGGGAGATGCCGGGGGATTATCGGGAAGATGCCAGAGATATCGTTCGTTTTTCATACAAAGAGACAGAGCGATAGAAAGAAGGTGAGAGAGAGAGAGAGAGAGAGCGAGAGAATGGGCAGACACCAATAGGGAGCGAAAGAAGTAGCGCGGCAACCAGTTACAACGGTGGCACAAAGAGTTTGTACAGAAATTACAAGGGAAACCAATTCCAAAACAGTGGGATCGTGGGGCGGATGCACAGAAAACGAGGGATAGTTAGAAACAGTATGTACAGATTTACAATGTCGAGACATGCGTGTTACCGAAGACCAACACCATCGATGCGAGTCAATTTGTAAGGTTCAATCAAGAGCGATGCCAGAGGAAATTGAAATAGAGAGACAGCGAGAAAGAGAAGAAGGGAAACAGGCAGAGTGAGTAAGGGGGAGGGGCCGGTAAAGTAGGGCATAGGTGGTAGACCAGTAAAGTAATAAAATTAACCGGTTAATGAGAGAATGTTCAAAAAATCATAAATGAGCGTGATAGAATAGCGAAAGTGATAGAAAGTAGCAGCGGCGTACACGATATGTTCATGTGCCAGTGTACAATGGTGGTGGAAAAAAGAAAAAAACAAAGTGTATTTAGAATCAGTGTTGAGAATCAAAGAACTAAATAATAACGATCGTAATAGTTCGAGATAAGTTGCTATAACTATTATCAGGTCGGCAAAGCGTATCGCAATTCCATCGGCAGAGTATTCCAGCGACGCATCTACTCATTCGGCTCAATTCTACTAAAATGCAGTCGAGCTGTCGGCGTTTGTTAGACTGTTTACTTTGAGGACTGCTATTACAAAAGCGCATCTCAACTCGAAAGCAAAACCGTTAAATGGGCGCTCGTCGGAAGGCTTTTCAGTAAAAACAACTTTATTTGCCGTCTGCGCAAAAACGGAAACTGGCGGAAAATCGTCTGGCAGACACAGCGGCGGCGGCGGTGCGCCTCTTTTACGCGAAGCGTGACTACCCATGTGAATATAACTGGATACTTTAAAACAACGTAATGTAGTATGGCATGCTGAACCAGTTTGCATGACAATGCGGTGATTACTTCGAAATGCAAAGCGAAAGGGGACGCTCGCGCGCGTATATGGCATAATTGAGGCGTTGCTAAAACGCAAAATGAAAGAATTCGATGCCGATGAGCAGGACTGATACTTAATATGCCGACCGGAATGCGGGATATATTCAAAGTACTACATTACATACACACGAAATACGAGTAAGTCATATACCAGACACAACAGTATTCCAATTCATTCCGGGAAGACAAACACGAATGTATTTACTCTGTACATATTTAACATGCAGGACATACGAACATCCCAGGCTCGCATGGTTCATACGTCGTGTCTACCGTGGTTCTGTTATTTTGAACCATTAAATTATTGAACGCTTCCAATAAAATATGGAAACTTTCATCTCGTGCGCGCGGATATTGGAAACTTCGATAAGGCAAACAGACGCGTATGGACCATGGAGCAATCATAACTGCATGTAAAAGAGTTCTCACCGAGCGGACACCAACCCTCATGTTGTTCCGGTTTGTTAGGGTCCGGTATCGGCATTAGGAAAACTTTACGGGTTAATTACGAATTGAAGAGTTTAGTTCGCCCGTACGGAAAGAAACGAGTGCATGCAACATTTGTAAGTCAATTTTTACGGAGATATACGTATTAAAGGGATCCGGTATATATAAAAAAAAAAGAGAGTATGGTGCGTGATTGAATCGTTTCGTTGGAGAATGGAAGCATCGGGAGAGACCGAGGAATAGGAATTGAGAGGATGAATGGAGAAAGGATAATTCGGTTAATGTTAGTACAGTACTATTAAGCAATCTTTTCCTATAGTACCCTCTAACCACTACCAATGATCGAAACATTATTCCAGAAGCTCATAATATGAAACAATTTATGTAATCCTTTAATATTGTGTCAACTGACTTTCTGGGGCAAAATATAAATATCAAGCTCTGGATAAAAATGCTTCTGAAATAATCATGGTGGGTTCGATGAGTATAACAAAGCCCAACCAAAATCCCAAAAATATTACACAAGTATGAGATTATGTAAAGCAAAAGTTAAAGAGCGAGCGCACGCTTTCTCTGCTTTTATGTACACGGGATTGATTAGTCACGTTCTTTCGTACCTCAGGAGTTGAGATCGTACACGTAAATACACTAAGAGACACACTATGTTCGCAAGCGAGCAGTCTCGCGGAGTTGTTCTTAATTGACATGAGTACGTTAGTATCAAAACCAATGTTTACGTTTAGTAACACATTAATGTTCGTGCTCCCGACCCATTAAAGCAATTATATCGGGCTTGTTACGAATAATCGCTAATGTAAAATGATGAAAACAAGGGAAAAGGAAGCACGCGATATCAATGACAAACTCAACGAAAACACAGTGTCAGTACTGATGCTGATTTCGAAGCGACGAAAATTAATTTCAACGCGGTTATGACTGCCTCTTTGGAGGAAGAGGGAACTGGGAATAATTATGGCGAACTCATTCCGCGACTGTTCTCTTAAAAGTAGCAATTAGTCTCACACGAAAACTCCAAACAGGAATTCTTATTATCGGAATATTTCAAAACTTGAATGCTTATAAATATCATCAAAAAGTACATCGCAGAATATAATAAATCTGATATGTAGAGAGCACTTACCGCGGCAAGGGTCGTTCTTAAGTAGGAACTCGTCCAAGGCAACCCATCCACCGCCAACTCGTACCATGACGGTAGATCGTAGAATTCTCACAAGCCGCAACTTCTGGCTATCTCCAAACTGTACCGAAAACAAATACGAGAATATGTTCATTACGCTCGGGTACTCCCTCGTTCTGAGTTTACTTAACACAATTCAGATACTTACCCTGTATTTCCCTTCGCCAACTTGGAAGACGCGGAACTTCTGCCGACACGTACACAGCATCACCAACCTCTTAACTTCATCGTGAATCTTATCCGTATCGTTATACGATCGTCGCTCTTCCCAGTCTGGACGTAGAGCAGCGATGAACTCTTTCCAATCGATTAAGCCCTCGCCATGACGGTCGAAGAGATCGGCAACGGCGCCCATCTCAAGTCGCGATGTTTCAAACTCTGGAAAGGCAAAGTTTGTGTTATTACCACGGAGAAGTTTCTCCATTTCATTGGGAAAGTATAAAGTGGGATACTAACTCGTATTCATGATGCCTTGTATAAAGTCTTCCCGTGGTATTAGGCCATCGTTGTTCTTATCCATTTTCCTGAAGAGATCCGTCAACCTGGACTTCTTATGATTCATGAACTTCAAGAACTGAAAGGAGAGCAACCGGCAGAAAGGAATTAGAGTCAATTTGAAATCTTATTCTGGCGACGATTTCAAGATGTATATTTACCCTCTTGCGCCAATCCTCCCAACTGAAGTTTGCAACGCGATCCAATTCTTGAATGTAATTGTATTTATCCTGGAGTCGCTTTTGCCGCTCCCACGCCAGCATCCAGACGTGTCTCCATTTGTTCCACAGCAGTTTCACCCTTGGGCTACGGAATTCTGGTTCCGCACCCTTACTGCAGATCGAGCAGAATAATAGCAAAGATTATTTATGTTCTAATCAGGGTGCAATGTGAGGCATATATTCACATGGTTAGTTGGGAAGAAGCATGAAATGAACAATCATGTCTTGAACACAGGTGAAAACACTCCAAATATTACCCCTTAAAGATGACTCCATGAATTTCATAACGACTGTCCTATTTAATAACCATGTACAACTAATACTACTTCTTATCAAATGAATAATTAACTACATGAAAGGACATGACACAAGGAAAATATAGGAATATGCAGGATGTATTTATAAATAAGGGGAGACGAATGTGACTTGTGTATTGCTATGCAACGAATATTATAATGCAAACCAAAACCGGACTTGCAATGAACCGCTGGAAAAAGTGAAATGAGAGTTGAAGTGACTTGAAATAAGGATGGGTAAGACGAACCTTCCTTTAGGCGGGAAGCGTGGCCCAATGTGTGGCAACGAAAGATCTGGTGTTCTCTCACGGGCTGGGCTGGCTCGGCTAAACAGGAACATGCGTCACATCACTCAACAACACGTCTACTAGTACCGCACAAATGGTATTCCATCTTCATTTATGAATCGTCCTCATTTAAATTGTTGATACAAGTTTAATATCACAGTCTTACTTCGCCGGTGAATAAATCTACCCAAACTCAGTAATTGTCAAACGTATACGTCCTCATTTAAGGCAATTAATTACAGGTTTACTTTATAAGCAGGAAGGACTTTACCTACGATACTTTAATAACCATATATCTATATCTCAAAATACCTAGAGTTACGCTACCTCTTACTTCTATCCATAAAATCACTACGTTATACTCTTTCAAGGATATGCAGATACCAAGAATACT
Organism: Ectemnius lituratus; assembly: GCA_910593735.2. Taxonomy (NCBI): domain Eukaryota; kingdom Metazoa; phylum Arthropoda; class Insecta; order Hymenoptera; family Crabronidae; genus Ectemnius; species Ectemnius lituratus. Next base: position 1,156,308 of record OU343036.1, on the reverse strand, counting down.
TTAATCTCTAATTTCGAAATATCTCGACAACAAGTACTTTATCCTTACGAATTTTCTTTATTTGGGGGTGAAGAACGCGACCGATGAATCCTACTGGTAGAAAAGCATGCGAAGTACTCGCAAAAAAGCACACATCACATGCGGCAGGGACTTCGAAGATCGCTTACCTCGTCAAAATATACGATAATGAATCAATAGAAATATAAACGATAACGCGTTATATAGGAATTTCAAAAATATGAAACCTCACCCCATCTTTGCCAAACCGGTGTGACATGCATGGGCAAGCGTAACTCACCAAACAGAAAAGCGCACAAAACACAAAAAACGAAGGAAAAATGAAGCCGCGTGTATCATTATTTCTTGAATGGGACGTTTTGGAAAATTGTCTATAGAGAAAATAAAAACATACGTAGGTGCCGGTGACTTTGCCTTCGATATCTTTCTTGCATCCTTCGCTTGTTTGATCTGCCTGGCTTTGCAAACCCTGTCGACTTCATTCTGTCTCTGACTGGTGTTCTCCATGAACTCCCTGTGGTCTGCAATGAGCATTTCAAGGGTAGCACGGTCATCAGGCAATGGTTCAGCTTCGAGTGCAATAAGGGTGTTCTCCAATCCTTCCAACCAAGCAAGTAATTCTTCCAGCAGATTGTCCAAGTCCTGATAAGATACATGGGGAAATATGTATGAACCTTATCCTATCAACACGGCAGATATTAATAATGAAAACTTGAGTATAAACACATACTTGAAGACCGCGCATGTGATTTTCTAGCCTGTGATTCCTTTGTTGAGCCCAGGTTGCAACCTCATCCCACCTGGATTGAATGATTGTGATCCAATGCTTGATTACAAGAGCACCATCAGGATGCGCCTTGCCCAATATACTATGCGCAAGTTCCAAAGTGTGGTCTTTCTCAATTTCCTTGGCTCGTAATTCCCGTAAGAATTTCTCATGTTCAAGCAATTGGTTCCTACTCTCTTGTTCATCCTCAGGCAATTGTCCGGCGAATCTCAACTTCATTTCGGCGTCACTCAGCCATTCGAGTAATACATGAACGGCTTTATGTAGACGTTCGGCCTCTCTAAGGGCTGCTTCTAATTGTACAGTCTTGGCAGAACAAAGTCGAGTTACAGTATCCCAAAGGTCCGTAAGTTCGGTCAATTGATCTTCAATAGCGGCGGCGTCTTCCGCAGATGCTTTGGCAACAAGTTCACGGCCAGTTCTCATAACAGATTCCATTTGAGATGCTCTAGATTCCAGATCCTTCTCGAATGTCTTATGTTGCTCTACCAAATTGGTTACAGTATCCAAATCGCCATGCAATGGACCAGTGTCTGACAGTTGTTTCTCCGACTTACTTAACCATTCCAATAATACTTGAATGGCATCCTTAAATTGTCCAGAGAACAGTAGGGCTTCTTCCAATTTCCTTTGCCTATCAACACATTTTCCGCAAACCGTAGTCCACTTGTTCTTTAATTCATTCAACAACTCTTTCAAGGCAAACTCATCGGTCTTGGGTGCTTTGTCCTTCAATGTTTTGCCATTCTTCATTGTAGTGTCATATGAACCCTGCTTCGCGCTCAGAGCCTTCTGAATCTCACGATGTTTATTAAGACGCGACTTAATCCTTTCTGGATCATTTCCACCGAGACCATCGCTAGCAACGTCATCCAAGGTCCTTTCTGTCTCATCTAACCAGTTCATCAGATTCGACCAAGCATCATGGAACTCCCTTGCCTCCTTATATCCATGATCCAAAGCTCTAGTTCTCTCAGCAGACTTCGACACAACACGCTCCCACCTATGTTGAACACTTATTAACAAATTCTTGATAAGGATGACATCTTGTTTCTGAGAAAAGTATTTTAGGTGTGTTCCTTTCTTGTCAAGATTGAGCATGGTTTCCCGATGTATACCGACGTCCTTCTGGAATGCTTTGTGTTCTTCGATTTGACTGAGAATTGTTTCCATAACCCTTGAGACCGGTTTCAAATTTGTAAGGATCTTCTCTGCATTAGTTAGCCAATCTACAAATGCTTGCAATGCATCGTGGAATTCAGTTGCTTCCTTCAATGCAATTTCAAGCTTGATCTTCTTATCACTAGCTCGTGCAGTTACATTATCCCAACGCTGCTTCAAACTTCGCAAGTTATGATTCAAGCCACCAGCACTACTCGAATCAGCGCGTTTCAAATACTCCTGTCCTTGTTGAAGTACGGTTTCGACTTTCGGTCGATTTTGTTCCAATTCGTTGTAGATTTCCATAAATCGTTCGAGTTGTTCCGATGCTGTTTCAGGTAATCCACCAACAGGTTTTGAGGCAACGATCATATTATCCACATCGCCTAGCCATGAAAGTAAATCTTGAATTTCTGCAGTGAATGATTGTGCTTCTCTGAGCGCATCTTCTAACTCCCGCTGTCGATCAGCTGCTCTTTGAAGCAGATCACGCCAACGTCTGTTCAAAGTGCCTAATTTTTCGGCAGTGGTTGAAGCCTCCGCAGTTCCCTTTCCATCTTCTATTAACTGTCGGCCTGCATCGTTCAGTGTATCTACACTCGTCTGATGCGCTTGAATGTCGTTCACAAGCACTTTCAGTTTGGCCAGTTCTACTTCAATCACTTGCGGATCTCCAGCCACTGGTCTCAGATTATCCAATGTGCCATCTGTCTTCTCAATCCATACAAGCAACTCATCCAGCGCATGCTGGAACTGTCCAAGACGTAGAAGAGCATTTTCCAAAAGCCTCTGCCTTTCCACCATGCCTCGAAGTAAGCCATCCCATCGTTTGTTGACTGCGCCCAATGGTTCCTTGATAGCAGCTGCCTGTTCTGATGATGTTCTTTCTGTCAACTCAGCCGCTTGCCTGTAGCAAAACGCCAATAGATATTCAATATCGAACTAACACAATAACTAGGAATAATAGAAAATATACCATGACATTAAATTAAAGGATTCGCGACATCAGACATTTAGGGGGAATCTGGACATATAAAGACAGACAGACATGGGGACAGAATTTCTAGGCCAACATCTACGGGAAGGACGGGTCGACTCCAGCCATCCATTGGCAGCTCTACTGTGATTCGATTAATAACATCGATCCGATGTTAATATATCCCCGGTTGACTCCAGACCATCGCCGCTAGAAACGAGCTCCTACTCGAGTTCGCCGACAGGCTATTCTTATCGAGAGGTTCTCCGCAGATTCTTCGCACACTTTAATAGTACCGATGAATTAATTGGACCCATATTAAATACTGATAGCCAAGGAAGACTATCAAGTGAGATTTGGAAATAGGAAAAGTTTCGATAAGAGACACCTCGAGCTCGAGACGGACTCGCCGTGTTAAAACTCGATTAATTCGAGCACAATCACTAGTAGGTGTAAGAACACTTGGGTTTCACCACCATACTTTTGGGGTGAGTTTGTGTAACTTGTAATAACGAATATTTGGAAGAAGTCTAAGCCATGCTCTAACTACTGCAACAACACACAGAGTGGTTGACTTGCCTTGTCAGACTCCTATGTTCAGGAACCGGTGCGGAAAAACAAAAGTCGGGATTAGAATACAGAGTTTTTGAACACTTGTCAATTCACATTACTCTCGAGAGGAAATTCCACAAAGGAGACAATGCGGTGCACTGAACTCTTTGGAAAAGACACTACCCTGAAATGTTCATTGTAAAGGACAAACAGATGAGAACGAATTTTACCTGTTGAGGGCTTCGACCTTCACCATGTGTGGATCTACTTCGGCTTTGAAGTTGGCCAACTGTTTTATTTGTTTCTTAACTTCGTCGATGTCACTGCCAAGTGGACCCATGCGAGCAAACTTCTCCTCCGCTTCTTCAAGGAATTCCAGCAGGTTCTGCAACGTTTCATGGAATTCCATGGCCTTCTCCATAGCGTCAATAAGATTTTCTTCGCGGCGGGCATAGAGAGCAGTGACATTGTCCCAAGCTTGATCTAAATCTTCAATGTGCTTCCGTACTTCTGGTTTATCTGGTTCACCACATAGACCCATCAATTCGTGACCAGATTGACGAACTTGTTCGACATCAGGTTTCGTTTGATCGATCTCTTGTCTGATCTCTTGCAAAGCAACTTGCTGTTGTTGGATCGCTCCAGGTTGAGCAGCTGGCGGTGCTTGTCCAGCCAATGCATCCTGGAGTTCTCTCAAAGTTGACATCACTCCATTCAACTCTGACCAGAATTTCTCTGCAATGGCTAAGGTATCGTCCAAAGTGTGACGACGGTCGGTTGTTGCTTTTTGCACGTCGGTCCATAATTTATTAAGCTTTTCGAGTTTACGTTTGATATCCTTAACAGCAGGATCAGCCCTGTTACCAGCTTTACTGATCACATCATCAGCTGCCCGCTTTACAGCCGCGTATGCCTCGGATCTTTGAGCTAAGTCTCCCATAAGTGCAACATTTTCTTCCATTTGATCGCGTAATCTTGGTGGATGAGCGCTGATCGGTTCTGCACCATTCACCTGTTCTGCGGTGGAAGTAAGAGCTCGTAACATTCCCTCGAGTTTGTCAGAGAACTGGGATGATTCTTGAAGAGCTTGCTCCAGTGTTTGTTGGCGGCTTCTCAACTCAGCTCGAAGTGCTGCATAGCGGGCAGTGTCTGCCTCGATAATATCCTGGACTTTCATACCCTCTTCTTCATTGCACAGTTTAATAAGGGCTTCACCAGTCTTGTTCAGCTTCTCCACAAGAGGTTTGTGCTCATTAATACTTTGCATCAGAAGTTCGTTCTTGTCTTGTTGAGCGGCAATCAGGTCTGGTCTTAATGCTGGCATTGGAAGCATTGCTACTTGTTGCTCAGCCTCCTCCAACCAACTTACCAAGCCTATATGAGTATCTCGCAGATGTTCAGCGAGTGGTAAAGCCTGCTCAAGAGCACCAAGCCTATCTGAGGATAATCCCGAAACAATTTCCATCGTTTCACGAAGGTCTTCCATCTTGTCCCTAATGGTTGAAGTGTCTTCATGTTGTGCGTTTTCACGAATCACTTTCTTCGCTGTTGAAATTACGTCCCGCACTCTACCCTTCTGACTGGAAATATCATCGTTCAATGCTTTATGCTCCTTCAACTGCACTCTGATTATTTCGGGTTCACTGCTAGGTGGTTCAGCCTCTCTTAATTGATTGTCGACCTCACGGAACCAATCCAAAAGATCATCAATATCTCCAATAACTTCGAGGGAACGTTGCTTGCTGAGTTGAATTCTTTCAGCTTTCCTTTGGATCTGCTCGGCAATAGCGTCGAATCGCCTATTGTCTCTGGTTACAAGTCCTTCGATGGTTGCCGCACCTTCGCCTGGCGATAGTTGGCATAATTGTGGACCCACAGCATTGATCTTGTCTAAAATAGGTCTATATTCGGAAATTTCCATCTCCAGTCTTATGATTTCCTCTTCTCGCGGTTCGGCTGATTGAAGTGCTGATTCAGCACCCTGCATCCAATCCATAAGACGATTATGATTGTCATGGAATTGTTGCACAAGTGGAAGTGATTCTTGGGCATGCTTCAAAAGATCAGATCCTCGAGTGACTAGATCATTAAAACGGCGCTGTAATGCATCTAGTTTATCCTTAAGTTGAAGGGCTTCATCACTAGATATGTGTCTCATCAACTCGAGGCCAGAATCTGTGGTGCTATCGACTTCAGTCTGTCGAGTAGACACTTCTTCAGTCAAATCTGCGAGATCTTCCATTTGTTGCAGGAGTTTTTCAGTATGGACAGCTAATATGCGGTACTTCGACAATCTAATTTCCATACTTTCCATCCATGCCTGCAAGTCTTGGTATGTTAGCACCAAGTGCCTCAAGCCTTGTCTGGACCGTTGTAGTAAAGTACCAAGGGCCTCCGATCTCTCAACTAATGCAGCGTACCTGTCTGCTGCATCTTGAAGCTTGTCAGCCAGAGCACCAGCTTCATCTTCGCCTACTAAAGCCATGAGTTGACTTGCAATTTCAGTAAGTTCGCTAAAATCTGGTTTTCGAGACAATATGTCATCATGCAAAGCATCATGCTCTTTAACACGCTGTTGAATCTTCTCTTCATCGGTGGGTACCAATTCCATATCCCGAACACGTTTCTCCGTCTTATCGAGCCAAATTGAAAGTGGCACTAATTTGTCTTGGAATTGTTTCGCTACAGCCATAGCTTGTTCAAGTGCATCCATTCTCTCAGCGGCACTTTCTGTGAGATTATCAAATCGACCCATAAGTTCTTTCAGTTGTTTCTCAATCGCCTTTCGCTCCTTAGGATCAGCACCTGCAGCTACTTCCTGACCCATACTGTACAATGAAGACATGGAGTTCTGGCGATCCATAAGCATCTTCTTCAAGAACTTTTGCTCTTGCAACTGTGCTTTTACAACCTTATAATCTGAAGATGGTGGCTTTTGATTTGAAACCATTTCTTCAGTATCAGTGAGCCACTTCTCAAGACCATCCAGAGCTTCTTGGAATTTACCAGATTGAAGTAGTCCAACATCGAGCCTACGGTCGCGTTCATTCATTCTATCCTTAAGGTCGTTCCACCTTTCATTCATCTTTTCTACATCCTTTTCAATGTTACTTGTGCTAACATCCCGACCAGCTGTCTGAACCAAAGCCTGTCCAAGAATATTGCAATCTTCTACAGCTCGTGCCAAAGGTTCTATCTTATTGACTTTCAATGTACGGAAGTCTTCTTGTTGTACTTTAATGGATTCAACTTCAGAGCCAACAGGCTTGAACTTTCTTACATAGTCATTGGTTTCGTCAATTTCATCCATGACATGTGAGTGGGATTGGTAGAATTCCTGTAGCTTATCTAAAGTAGTAGTAAGCTCATCGTGTCTATCACGGGATCGATCATCAAGTTTTCCAATTTGTCGTTTAAGAGCAGCAACCTGTTCCCTAGTTGCAACTGCGTCAGCAGCGAAACCATAATCAACCAAACGTTCTCCCCGATTTTCGAGATCAGCGACATCTTCATATAAACGGTTGACTCTGTTCATTACTTTTGTAGTCTCTTCTATCTGGGATCGTACCAACTTGATTTCTCTACCAGGTGCCTTCATAGAATCCAATTCTCTCTCTAAGCCAGACACTTGTTGGCTAATTGATTTCAATTGATCATTGAATTGTGCAACTGCAGTTGCTGCACTTTGCAGCTCGTTACACCTGTCATCTAATTTGGCCTGAAGATCGTTGATTCTATCGGTGAAATTCTCCACTTCATCTAATAAATGACTGGCGTCTACGCCTTGTTCACCAGCCTTGTGTGCCAAGTCATTGGCCTGTTGCTTCACGCATTGCAGCGGTTTCTTTAAGCTGGCAGTTTCTTCTCGTAAACTCTGTAATCACAAAAAACATAGGTTTAATCATACAAAGTCACACCTAAGAAGTTTAGAGCAAAATCAGTGGCATTCGACATCTAATTTACCTTTATTCTATCAAGAAGTTTCGGATCCTTGGCAGCTCCGCCAAGGGCGTCATGAGATGCAAGCTTATCTTCACATCGCTGCAACCCGTGCCGCAGTTCTCGTAGATTTTCATTAAAGTCCATCAAGTGTCGAGCTGTATCTTCAAGAGATTGTGTTCTTGCAATTAAATCATTGTTGAGTTTATCCCATCTGGTCTTCATTGCACCTAGTTCATTCTTCACATTCTGTTTGTCAATGTCACAGGCACCAACAAAAGTTTCACCAAGAGTCTTATTGTTTTCATATTCTCCTGAATGTTTCCACACTTCATTTCTAAATGAAGACAGTTCTTTCAATTGCTTTTCAATGTCCTTGCGCTTGAAGGAAGTTGGTTTGAGGCATTCAAGTCTGTCCTCAGCCTGACGTAGCCATGGCAAAAAGATGTCCTGTGCTTTGTAATATTTCTTGCAGTGTTCTGCACATGTCTGGAGCTTGGTGTGTCTATCCATCGTGTCTTTCTTCAATCGATCCCACTGAGATTGCATCTTATCTAAATCACGCTGAAGTGATCGGTTTTCTACTTTCTGGGAACGTGTTAACATGTCCCTGCCCTTGTTCAATAACATGATGACTTCGTGCTCTTTGCCCATTACATTGCGGTAAATCGGCTGGAAAAAAATACAATCCTTTAAATAATCTGAAGTAGATTAATAAATCAAAGTATACAAATAACACTTACTTCATGATGATCGAGTTGCTGCTGCAAGATGTCACGATCGGCAGATACCAGTAATTTCTCAGACATGTTTCCAAGTTCATCAGCAAGCCAACCAAGCATTCGAGTACATGATGCTTCAAACTGTTGGCCATCACGAAGATTACCTTCAATTTCAGCTTTCTTATGGTCCAATTTCTTTTGCAGATTGGTGTATAATTTTCTCACTGCAGCAAGCTTGCCATTAATCTCAGACTTTGAAGCAGGGTCACTCAAAACTTCACATAGTTGTTCTCCAGAAGCCTCGGCATCAGCCAGTAATGGTCTCTGTCCTTCCAGTTGTCTCTCAAGATTTTCGATCTTTCGCAATTGATCCTCAGGATCTTTTTCAAGACTTAGGTCATCCAGATTATCTGAAATTCCTTGCAGAGCGTCACGCAATCTGTTCAAGCTTGCATCGAATTCGCGACTGGTATCAACCGCATCTCCCAAACTTTGTGCTCTTTCATCTAATCGGCCAAGTTGATCGGACCATTTCTGTAAGATGTTATGTAGTTTATCACTTGTTCTTTGTCCATCAGGAGAATCAGGCGAAATGGTGCCGAGAATATTTTCTCCGATTTGCACCAAATGATCTAGTTGTGGCTGTTGTGTACGGAATTCTTCGCGAAGAACTTGGACTTGCTGTACTTGACTCGCAACCATTCGTGGATCTGCTGATATTGGTCCTAATGCGCCAAGCATTCTCTCTTTTGAGCCCAACCATGAAGCTAGACCATCATACGTATCGTAAAAGTCTTTCACATCATCTAAGAACTTTATTCTATCTTTGCATTTGTTAGAAATAGATCTCCACAGGCTGGTGACATCTTCCATCTCATCATTCAATCTATCCACACCATCCGCACCCTTCTTTCGTCGAACTAAATCGCGGACTTGAGTGCGCGTGCTATCAAGGAGGGATTGTTTCTCGTACATTTCTTCGATGATGCTCTTAATTTGTTTCGCTGTCTTATCAGCTTCATCCCGTGTGCTTGGCATACTCTCTTTCGGAATTTGACGTTGAATCTATTACAGAAACAAAATTAATAATAAAGTTATGGAATACTTACTTAATCAAGTATTTTTAACTTTTTGCCCTGTGTTTTTCACCTTCTCTAAGAATTGGGAGAGTGTCTTCAAGTTGTCTACATGTTTCCTCAGCTCATCCCTCACGTTATCCAACTCGGTTTGACGATCCGACAAGCGTACACCCAATAATCCATATCGGTTATTAATTTCTGAAAGTTGTTGCTGAACCGGTGATAAGTCTTCCAGGTGGAAACCATCCTGGCTCGAGCGGCGGCTACTGAACCCGCTGCTACCACCTGGAGAGACCGGACTTTGAACGGCGTATGATTTAGCGGGAGATGGAGAGCGACCGTCTTGTGACATTCGGCGGACTACAAAAAAAATTAAAAAAATCGTGAGAAATGAAAGAACTTGATTGTGAGTGCTGTATCTGTTGTGGATAAAATAGTAGTAGTAAATGTATTTTGGTATTAATTGAGTGCGATAAAGCAACAATGAAATTTAGTACACAGAGATTTAAATGAACTAAAACGTTTAAAATATATGGTGTACAATATTACAGATTGTTAGCACAGCTAAAAAAAATGAGGAGTTAAGTTCAATTTCCATACCTGGACGCTTCGTTGGACTTGTGCTACCACGTCGTCTTGTGGGACTCTCAGTGCGTTCCTTTAATAAACTGTCATAGGCAATACCTAGATCATTGACTTTATCAACAGTATTTCCATAGTCACGATATTCCTTCTGAATAGGTTTCAATTCTTCAGCCTGCTTCTTCAATGTATCAAGGTTGACGGCAACTGACTCTAATGCCTGCACTTTGTTCTCTGTACGTGTTAACCAATCAATGACTTGATCACGTAGCTTCTCATAGGCCGAAAGTTGTTCAGCTCTTGATTTACTAAGACGTCGTTTCTCATCAATTAAATTATTAATTTCTTTCCATTGAGTCTCCAAAGCTTTGATCTTATCTCTTATAGGAGCAATATCTGTTACATCCTTCTTCGAGATCAAATTCTTTCCATTTCGAATCAGATCCTCAAATTTGGGTTTTTGATCTTCACGTTTGTCCATTAAACGTGCCATCTTGCTTTCGTATTCAGAAATATCGAGTTTGCAAAGCTCCCTGGATTCAAGGGTTTCGATCATATGGGCATACCAGGTATCAAATTTGGAAGTCTCAACAAGGAAATCACCAAGTGCTTGAGCTACATCATCAAGGAATTCACCACGTCGCAATGATTTATCCATCAACTTCTCGAATCTTGATTGTACATCCTTCAATCTCGCTTCGATGCGTTTTGTGATTCGGGCATTACTGGAAGTGGAAAGAAGATCTTGTGCACTGGCAGCGACTGCTTCGACACTCAGGCGATGGCTATCGAGATCTGCTTGCAAAAGACGTTGATCTCGTTGTTGTTCTTCAAGGCGTTCCTTTTGCAAGCTTGCTGGACGCTGTACATTCCTAAAAAAAGAGGAAAGGGTATAGTTAAACATATAATCCTAATAAATTTATAAATTCGAATACATACTTGAATTGGCTCTCGACATTATTCAGCCAAAGTACCAAACCCTCCAATGCATCTTGTACCCCTTGGCTACGAACTAAAGCTGTATCCAATTCTTGGCACTTCTCAGCTAAAGCATTACTTAGTTGTTTATATTTATCTTCCAAAGCCTTAGCAGGTTCTTCAATTTCTTCAATTTCCTTCTTAGTAAGCTGACCCTCGAGTGATCTCAGCAGGGCTTCTGCACTGGTTTTAACATTTTCGACTAGTCTTTCATTGGCAAGCATTTCGTTGTTGACTGCCTTTGCTCTGCTAAGTTGGTCCTCGACTTGCTTTGGTTCAGCAGCAATCGGTTCAGATAGAATTCTATGTACTTTAGGTTCAACTTCTCTCAACCAAGCCGAAGCCTTCTCCAGGCTTTCACGGTAATCCCTCTGTCGTCCACCAACACCAGATAATTTGTCTGATAGAAGATTGGCACGTGAGAGAAGATCTTTGTAGCGAGCCGTAACAATAGACACTTCCGCTCGGACAGGAGAATCTTGACTTGTCATGGGTTCCTTATGCGGGAGCCTTTGGGGTAAGCTTGTTCGAAAATCATTCAAAACCTGGAGGAAATCTTTACTTTCATCCATGAATTTCTGTGCAGCCATCGTAATGAATCGAAGATCAGCCTGATGTGCAATCACATCGCTGATAAAGTCACGAGTTGTATCTGCACTACTGCTTAATCTATTCAGATCTGACAACGAATGTTCCTTCTCCTCCAGGACGCGGCTCGCGTTCTCCAGCCAATGCGAGAAGGTGGTCAGCTCATTTCTGTTAAGAAGAAAGTTCCTTTAAAATTGCTGGCGACCCTGCAAATGTAAAGTACCACACTCGACACGTACTTGAATTTCATTAATTCGTCCCGAGCACCCAACAACCGCTTGATTAATCTTTCAGCACGGTCACTGGCCCTATCAAATCTAGTCTTCAAGGATCGTCCATTCTTCTCTAATGTCGAGACTTCATCGCTGGACAGAACGTTGCTACCAGTCAACACAACCTGACGAATCTGATCGAGGCAGGAAGACACAGGACGGGCATGGCCTTCAAGGTCGTCCTTTATTTCCTACAATTGTCAAAAGGCCCAAGTATAACTTACGTTTTCTGCGACTACAATTAGTATAAGTAGCGCTTATTTTGATCCACCTCACCTTCATGCCTTCTATTTGAGACCTAAGTTCATCAACATCTTCCTTAACATTTTCTTGGCTTGTTAATTTCTCTTCAACCTCGGCAATCCATTGCAAGAGTCTCGAGCAGGTTTCGTCGCAAATCTTGTACTTCTCCTCTACCGCTTGCTATGAGAGTTCGCAGGAAACAGAAAATGTAGATAGTTAAGGAATAGCGTTCAAAGACTGATATCATAACAAGAGAGTAGGAGAGTACGTGGAAACCACCACCTTACCATTGATGGTTCGTCTGTAAACAACAAAAAGTCTAAGGAGAACATGGTAAGCTTAAAAAAACATATCTCACGCATGCAAACACATACACACTTGTAACATAACATACTATTAAACAACATAAGTTGGAAAACCAGAGCGTTTGTTTTTTAATGTCCTTTGCGGGAGCTGCATACATTCCGTATGTGCTTTTCGTATGCAGCCCGAAGCGAACAAGTACGGAACCACGCGGGAAGCTGCGGTCTCGCCAATAAGACGCGTTTTGGCAAGCAAATAAATTATAAACGCAGTAATGACGAATAGTGTGGCGATGATGTGACGATGGTGCGACGGTGATGTGACGATAGAATGACTGGATACATCGCGCGATTCAACACGCGCATGATATAGTATACGGGTCTAGATCTAGGGTCTACTAGGTTGACGGGTTTCCGCTAACTGGTGCTAGAAAGAAACTATAAACACACCTGAAAAAAAGGAAAACTTTTGAGTGCACATTCGTTAAAAAATTCGAAGTAATCAATCGAAGGGGGCTTGTTCGCCGAGGGGGGGAGGTAGGTATAATAATGCCTGTATTAATGTAGTTTAATGAATGGCTGGCTGCACTCGGCCTGTTTGATTGCACTCGAGTTAAAACGACACTTATCTCGTTACATTTCGCGTTAAACGGAGCGTCACCGCCGAAGCTCTATCTCGATAAGAGCGATTAAAGTATTAAAGTAAGTAATACTAGTAACTTGTGGGTAAGGTAATGGTGCTTGTGGAGATAGATTCTCGACGAGCCGTGAAATTTCACGCTTTCTTTCGCTCCGGCTGTTCCCGTGAGAACCCAACAATGTGATCGTATCGCGGAGACAATCGTGTTAAAGTACAGACAAATGCATTTAGATGATTATCACGCTCAATGAGACAAAACTTGTTAAAAAGGGAGCATGCTGGAACCACGCAGCGTGAAATACCAAGGTGCATCGACCAAGTTATATCACGAACATATTAGTAACGAAAATTAATTGATGATCGTATTAGCGTTACCGATGCGACAAGACGTCATATATATATATCTCGGATCGGCGCTCGAGAATCTGTATCAATTAGACCGCCGCGAGCAAGTTAAATCGTTACTGACCCATTTGCAATTAGTACTCTTCGACTATGATTGCGACCGAAGTATCGTTCTCGATTATCGGTGAATCCTCGGTTACATGGCGATACCCGAGAATGGTTACACGTAATCTTTGGTGCGTGACATGAGAGAAAAGAAAAAGAAAGATAGAAAGAAAAGATGAGTGAGCGAGGGTGGTTCGGAGATGGATAGGGGGTGGTGGGGAATGTATGGCTGGACCGCTCATTGTCATAGAGTGAGCGTAAAGTTTATATGCACCGATCGACATGCCAGGTGATGAGGGGAAGTGACGAGTTCCAGTGGACAAGTATCATGTGATATGTCGATTATGGAGAAGTATTCAGAATTTTCCCATGCAAGATACGTTCTCGCGTATAAGGAACGTTTGGTTGGCACCCAAGTTCATCTAACCAGCATGCTGGGGGGATTCGGGCGATCGTCAAGCGATCCCCTCGAGGGTATGTATGCCCATGCGAGAAGTGGATACTGCAGCAGCATCGTAGCCCGCTACCGAAGACATGGTTTCGGCAGTAAATTAAATCCGCGCAAGTCCAAGCGACAGTGCAACGGTCCATAACCTTTGGCAAGCCGTTAATCAAATAATCAGAATAAGAGAAAAAAAAACAGGAGTAAGAACCGCGTACAAACGCAAGGAGAGCACAGAAACAAAACAAGAGAGAAAACAAAGGGTAAGACCAACAGTACGTTCTTTTCGAAGGTCTGAAAGGGGTGGAAGAGCGATAGCAAGATAGAGGAGAGAAAGACAAGATAAGAGAAGAAGTAGATAGAGACAGAAAGGAGAGAAAGAGAAAGTGAGAGAGTGTGTCACTTACCCTAACTTCTGCGGTGAGTATATACCCCCGCTCCAGGGCGTTCGCCAAGTTGAGGCTCTGTCCCGGTGGGTCTTCGACAAACCTGCCGGCTACAGGGTCTATTCTTTCGCTATTGATAGCCTCTAACAAACTAACGATTTTACCACTATCGGGCTCTTTAATCACGGTGCTGGACGGATCTATTAATCCCGTATTAATCGCTTCCTTTAACGTGACCGGCCTTTGACCTATCATAGACGCGGCTTGGAAGGGATCGCGGAAGGTACCGGTGCTGGTATCGTATAAACCGAACTCCAATGCTTCGATAAAGGGAATCCCACGTTTCGGTGTAATCACCAGCTCGCTTTCAAGAGCTTTGGGCAGAGCGTATAACTTCGAGCTTTCTGTATCGAGGACACTGCCTTTATCGGCATCCATCATGCCTTTCCTGAAGGCTTCCGGTAATTTCACTAACTTCCTCTTCTTGGTGTCTTTGATTAGAGCGGAGTCAGGATCCACGACTCCAAGAGTGACCGAGTCCTTAAGAGACATTGGCTGGGTCCCATCGCCCTCGGTTAATTTACCAGTTTCCAAGGAAAGATTGCCTTTTTCCAGGGCCTCTTCGAAGGTGAGTGGTCGTGTCAGGAAAATATTAAATTCACCGAAACGTAATAGCCTTGGTGCGGGAGTTCCATTTGGTGTTTCACGAGAATCAATTGTTCCTCTTGCAATAGGGTTGACTATACCATTATCAAGTGCTTTGTCCAATGCGATGAATTGCCCTGATTTCGGATCTTTAACTACGCATGCTTTTGGATCAAGCAGTTCAAATCCTATCGCTTCCTCGAGGCTACATTCTCTTGGTGCCCCTTTGTCTCTTCGTGCAAGGGCTCGTGCATCGACGGGAGAACGTTCCGCAGGCCGCTGAGTTAGTGGCTTGTCGAGGGTAACTAAGAGACCACGTTCGAGTGCGACGTCAATACTGTAGGCACGTTTCGTCTTCGAATCCAGAACCCGTCCAGTTGGTACGTCGATGGTTCCACTATCAATACCATCCGGCAGTGAAGTAATTTGCCCGGTATTCGCATCCTTCAAAGCTGTAGTCTCGGAATCCACCAAGCCGTGTTCGATTGAATCAATCAAATCGAGAGTCTCATTTGTTCTTGGATCGACGAACTTACCACTCTCACGACGATAAAGGCCGCAACCTACTGCTTCTTCGATAGAGAGAGGTAATTTTGATGTGACGATATAGCCTTTCTTGCTCGCTTCCTTCAAGTCGATTGATGGTTTATTGGCCTCAGCGAGAACTTTGTAGGTTCCACGGTCTTCATCGATAATACCAGTGGTAACTGCGTCTGTTAGGAGCATATAGCGTCCAGTCGCTGAATCCTTTACTATCGAATTCAGAGGGTTTACCACATCGGTTTTGCACGCTTCCGCGAGTGTAAGCTTTTCATTGGTCGAAGGATGGGTGATCTTCCCGGTGGATGGTTCGTACAAACCCATAAGCACTGCTTCGTGAAGACCGAAACCAGCACTCTCAATGTCAATTATAAGTCCAAGTTGCAACGCGTGAGATAACGATACCGAACGATTCGCACCAGGTTCTTTAAAAGTACCCGCACGCCTGTCAATCACACCCGCGCGACATGTTTCCGCCAGTGGTAGTAGACGCAGTGCTCGTTTATCCCAGTAACAAGCCAACAAGGGATTCACAAGAGACTTTCTCATAGCTTCATGGAGAGTAATCGATCTTCCGGTGCTTGGATCCACGATCTTCCCGGTGTTATCATCGTACAATCCTTGATGTATAGCACGTTGTAATGATACTGCTGCTCTATCATCCACAATTAAACCTGATTCAAAAGCTTCGCGTAATGACACTTCTGCTCCACCCCGGGAAGAGTCCTTTGTTTTTCCAGTGGTACCATCAATCGAACCCATTCGTATCGCATCCCTAAGGTTAATGCGTTCGCCGGTCTTTCCATCTTTCACAGTGACAGTGTCAGCATCGATCAAATTCTTCTTAACGGCTTGCGATATCGTAAGATAAGTTCCTGTTTGTGGATCCAAAAATGAATTTGTCTTTTCGTCCAACATACCCTTAGAAATGGCTTCACTCAGACTAAGAGGACGACGTGCTTCCAAAAGAAGACCACGTTCAAAGGCTTCTCGGAAATCTACTGGTTTACCACTATCATGAATGATGGTACCCGACTTGGGGTCGATGATAGATTCTTTGATGGCATCGTTGAAAGTAATAGTTTGACCACTGGGATCTCGAACGACTGCAGTGGTTGCATCAATCATACCAGTCTTAATAGCACGATCCGTAGGAAGTTTCTCCTTTGTTTCTGGTACGGTAAATCGGCCAGTGGTAGGATCATAAAGTCCTTTGAAGACAGCCTCTGGTAATGAGATCTTTCGTTTCGCAGGTACTATCAAGCCACGGTCCAAGGCCTCTGTAAATGAAACAGGTGTGCTGCTTGCGGGATCCATTGCCATTCCCTTTTTCGGATCGATCAATCCATGCTTAATAGCATCACCCACAGAGATGATATCACTAGTTCTAGGATCTCTGATTGAAGCACCGTCTTTTCCTATAAGACCACTTTCCAATGCTTCTTCGAGAGTATAGTTTCTTCCTTCGATAACAAATGTTCCTGTTTGCGGATCGTATGTCTGATGGGCAAGTGCTTCTTGCAATGTCCATGGCTTGACAGTACTTAGAACGTAGCCCTTCTCAAATGCTACGTCTAAAGTCATCGAATGAGGATAAGTCAGTCTACCAGTTTGCAAGTCGATGAGCTTGCTTTCCTCTGCTTCCTTTAGAGACAGAACTTCTTCCTTACGATCATCTTTCACCATGATAGTTGCACCGTCAATGTAACCGGTTGCGATTGCTTCCTTAATGGTTGTCTCGTCTCCTGTCATAGGATCGACTACCAGTCCGGTCTTAGGAGAGTAATATCCTCTCTCGATGGCATCAATCAATGAAGGCACAAATGATGTTGTTACGATCATGCCTCTCTCGACGGCGACATTTAGCGGCACGAGTTCTCCAGCTTTGGTATCACGCAGTCGACCGGTCTTGGACTCCAGCAGCTGAGAACTGATTGCTTCCTCCAAAGAGACAAATGCACCTGCCTTGCTATCCTGGCACTCACTAATAAATGCGTCAATTATTCCACGGTGAACACTTTCGTCTATGTCCACGGCTTGCTTGGTAAGCGGATCTGTGATCTTTCCATTCTCTTCTTCGTATAAGCCCTTTTTCACTGCGGCTTCTAGGGAAATGGGAATTCGTGACTCTGGTACGATCAGACCTTTTGTGAAGGCAGCATCGAGATCAATGGGCTTCCCGGATTCTAATACTTCGGAAAGTGGCACAACTTCATCTTTAGTAGGATCCCTGAGTTCAAGAGAACCTACATCAATCAGACCTTCCTCAATCGCTGTTTTTAGTGTTAGAGTACGACCAGATTCTGGATCATGAACTTCACAACTTTTTGGATCGCAAAGACCAATATCCACAGCTTCCTGCAAACTCAATGCAAGTGGCTCTTCAGATACCTTAGCAATTTCCCTATTTGTTTTGTCTTCTATTTGTATATCTTCCACCATTTGGGGATCCTGCATTATGAGGCCAAGCTTCACAGCTTCAAAGAATGGTATCTTTTTCCCTGTCTTAGATTCAACCATATATCCCAAGTTCCTATCTACAAGTGGCTTGGCTATAGCTTCCCGAAGAGATACACATTCGCCCGACTTCGAGGAAAGATTCTTTACCCGCACAGCATCAGCATCAAATACTTCAAGATTTAAAACGAGATCACTGAAAGATGTGGGTTCTGCAGTGTCGGGATCAAGGAACTTTTCTCGCTCGAGATCATAAGCACCCTGAGCTGCGAGGTATTCTGGTGTGAGATCCTTTGAGATCTGAATTGTAAACAGTGGTCCTCCTTCCACTTCATCAGGGACCCTTTCTGGTGTTTCATCTCTTTCCTCATCCGATGATATGTTCACTTCATCAACATGCTTCACATCTTCGCGTGGTGTTTTCGCCTGAGTAGAATCTACAATCGTCTTTTTCACTTCGGTTGGTGTCTGCTTAATAGATTCCATTATGGTGCCGCTCTTTCCATTTACAGTAACACTTGTAATGCTTGCTGTGTCCTTCGCTGTTCCAACAGACTTATTTTTATCAGACTTGTCAATCGCATCTATCACGGCTTTAACTGCAAGAATTGGTGCACCAATAACTGCAGCTGCTGCCATTTTTGCAACATCAGTTGGAGAAATGCCGCTACCCGATTCATTTTTCTTTGTTTCCGATTTTGCTTGCGTAGGTTGTGTAGGTAACGCAGGCTGCAATATACTCTCTGTTGTTTCCTTGGTCTTCTTTATCTTTGAATCTTCCTCCGATTTAGTATCTGGTTTAGTTACAGCAACCAATGGTTCCTTCTCGATTATTTTAGGTTCTTCTTTCACGTCGCTGATTAATACGGTGGATGTTTCTTGGTCATTCTCTGGGTATGCATGAAGAATACCAACTTCAATAGCTTTGCCAACTGGCATCGAATCACCTGTCGAAGGATCAGTGTAAGTGCCTGCTGATGTATCTATGAGGCCTCTATCAACTGCATCTTGGAATGCGATCTTAATATCCTTTGTAGTAAATTCCTCTTTCGTTTCTGAACTGTCTCTGACGATACCCTTTTCTAAGGCTTCACTAAGTTTTACCACATCCCCTGTATCAATATTTTGCACTTCACTGGTATTTAATAATGTATATCCTGGTGATAATTCGAGTGTCTTCGTTGTCACAGTGTGATGCGCGGTGATAGTTTCAGTAATGGCAGCTTTGGTACTCGCTGGTTTAACGATTAAGAGGCCAGTTTCAATAGCTTCGTTTATGGGAATGGAAGTACCAGTTGTGGGATGCACAAAAACACCCTTGTCGCGATCGACCAGTCCAGATTCAAGAGCCGCTGTCACTTCGATGCCATCAGAAGCGATTGGATATGGCAAGGACATGATAAAGTCTGCTTTAATTGCCTCGTTCAGAGGTAAACGTTCCTCAGTAATCGGATGGCGTATCTCTTTGCCATTGGGTTCGATTAAACCACGCTCTAAAGCAACTGAGAATGTCATACCTGCAGGAGGAATCGAACAACTTCCTTTATCACTCGTAGCACTGTCTAATTCCTTCGGTATTTTGTTTAAACTTGAACTTTCCATGTCAAAAACACGGCACTCCACAGCTTTTAATAAATTCATACTTTCACCTTCGATTCTTACAAGAGATCGTTCTGCGTCAATTACATCCTTTGCAATTGCATTTTGTAATGTCTCAGTATTGCCATCGGGACATGTTAATTTGGAGAGGGGGTCTACAATCTCACATGCGATAGCTTCACTTAATGTCAAGTGAACGCCAGTTTCCGGGTGCACAACTTTACCCTCCTGCGGATCTAGCAGACCTTGCTTATATAAACCTGGTATGGAAAGGCTCTTGGCAAGTGGAACCAAAACGTCTGCATTATCTGGATCGACGATTCCTCGCTCGATAGCTTGCTTGATACTTAGAATATCACCTCTCTGAGGATCGATAACTTTTCCGGCATCTCCATCTATTTTATTATTTCGGATAGCTTCTGACAGTGTAACTACTCCATCTTCGCTTGTAACTGTATTCACCAAGATATCAGCTGTTTCAACATCAATTAAACCACTTTCCAACGCTTCCTGGGCTTTCACCACACGTTTCCTCATCTTCTGCAATACGACAGGTTTCGCATCTGCTTCTGGACTTCGTGACTGAGAACTAGCATTTCCAATGGTCACTCTATACTTTGGTTCATGGCTTGGTACACGTGCTTTCGTACTATCTTCAATTTCACTGATTACTGCGATCCCTTTCTTCTCTGGGGTCTCTGTACTTGGCGATGTTAGAGGTGCAGTGCTATCTGCAGTTCGGGAATCATCCGAACTTTCCACAGAATCACTTCGGAATCGGTCGTCACGTTGCACAATTCCACGTTGAAGAGCTACCTCTCGTGGAATTTTCTCACCAGTCTTTGGATCTTCAACCATAGCTTTTCTGACTGCATCCACAGCTGCTGCAGCTGCCACGAGCGGTGCACCAATGACACACACCACACCGAATTTTGCAGCATCCAGTAACGAGATCTTTCTGTGTTCATCAACTGTGTACTGTCCTGTCTTCAAATCCACGATACCACGTTGAATGGCGTCTTTAATGTTGACGTTCCTTCCAGTTACAGGATCCTTTACCATTACTGCTTCTGAGGGTAAACTACCTTCAGATACTGCGGCCAACAAGCCTGTAGATTTTCCACTCTTCGTCGATATCACCAGAGCTGTGCTTGGATCGTATATCACACCCTGAGCTACTTGCACAGGGTCTGGTGAATTTTCATCAGATACTTTGATCTCGGTTTGTTTCGAGGGATCATCGAATCGTGTCAACACTACCTTGTCTGGTTCTCCAGATACTTTGGTTACACGAAGAAGTCTTTGTTGAGTATTGTCACTCTCAGTTCTTCCTTCCAATATTATCAAACCTTTCTCGATCGCTTCCTTCATTGATATTTTTTGTGGATGAGTGTAATGACCAGTGGGGTCTAGTATTCCTTTTTCTAAACTTCGTAACAGAGAGACTCTTCGTCCATTGTTGGGGTCTATTACGAAGCTTGAATTAGGGTTGACGATCTGTAGTTTGATGCATTCCTCAAATGACACTAATCTGTCGGTGCCTGGTATAATGAAGAGTCCTGTGACAGGATCGAAGAGTTTTTGTTCGATGGCTTCGTTAAGGGTCCAACCATCGCAGGGTAACCCAAACTCACGTTTTTCTGCTGATGCGATATCACCGCTTAATGGAGAATCCAATCGTGGTTCATGATTAATGTAAGCCTTTACAGTCGAAACGTGTACTTTCGAAGTTTCAGTGTTTTGTTCAAAACTAACTTGCATTCCATTAGTATACTGTGTGCTGTCACTTATTTCTGCCGAAGTCTCCGTTGGAATAACTCGATCAAGATTTTGGGTGGAAATATTCAAAGTTTCAGATTGAAGATGCAAATCATCGGAGGGTTTCGAAGTTACCACCTCCTTTGTAATTATCGTTGTAGTAGTTCCTATAGATTTTGGCTTGGATTGTTCCTCTGGAGCACCGAGTACTTGTGCATTAATGGCTTCTTCAATCCTCATCTTTTTACCGGTATTAGGATCTTCCACCTGACCAGTAGCCTCATCAATGAGTCCTTCGGCTAAGGCTTGCTCGAATGATATCTTGAATGGCTTCGAGACCTGATCGTCCTTCATCTCTACTGCTGCAGTAGTTACATACCTCGTGATAGTTTTTGTAACAGTTTGCGAAGTGACCGCGATATTAAGCAAACCACTAAGTAAGGCCACACCATCTGGTGTAATAAGACCGCGTTTTACTGCACTTTCAAGTGCCACCGGTTTCTTCGTTCGTGGATCTAATGGTAGCCCTGATTTCGGATCGAGGAGTTCACTGAAAACTGCTTGTAGAACCGTAATCTCTTTACCATTCTCGACAATGCCAATTGCACGGTTTAACATCTCGGCAACCTCTGGCCTCACACAATTACGTTTCTCGGCTTCCGCAATGGATACGGTTTCTCCAGTCTTGAAATCAACTATGTAACTGCCACCGGATTTCGAGCTTATCAAACCCTTGAGCAAAGCAGCATTTAGGCTAATGTACTCGCCAGTTAAGGGATCCTTAAATCCATCGATATCAAATATTGTCTTTTGCGAGACCGAAGTGATAAGACCACGTTCGACAGCTTCCAAAATTGAGAGTTCTTCGTCTGTCGATGTATCGCGATACATCCCATCGGCGGTGATTACGCCAGAATTCAGAGCATCCTTCAAAGTAATTAATTGGCCCGATTTTCCATCGACAATACACTTTATATTAGTGTCATCCAAGACCCCTTTTTCTATCCCTTCGGATATAGTCAATCTGTCACGATAGGCTGGACTCGCCAGTTTGCCGTGTTCATCAATAATGTCCGAATCCCGACAATCCTTGAGAGTCATCGGTTTCACGAGGAGTTTTCGTCTACGCGCTTCCTGTAAGGTGAGCTTCTCCATTGAGAGCCCATGCATGTACTTCCCAGTTATAGGATTAAGTACGCCCTGGTTAATAGCTTCGTGAAGGGTAATCTTTACGTCGTTTCTCGCATCAACAACTTCACGTATATCCGGATCAAGTATGCCCCGCTGAACGGCCTCATCCAAAGGATAATTTTCGCCCGAAATCCTATCGAACACGCGTCCCAATGTGCCATCTACCAAACCCTGTGACATCGCGTCGGAAAGAGCAACCGGGCTCCTCTTAATCGTCACAGTAACGTCAAGCTTAGCTAAGAATCCCCTGGCGCACGCTTCCTCGACTGAAATCCTTTCGCCGCGATCGGTGACCAATTCTCCCGTATGCGGATCCAGGAGTCCGTCTTTCGTCGCATCAACAACGCTAACCGACACTGAGGTATCATTTACCTTCGCTTTATCACCGACGCCATCCGGTTTTTCGGCATCGTAGAGTTCCCGCTGAATGGCTTCGAGTAAGGAGACTTGTCGACCATCCTCGTCGAGGCCGCATGGCCCTAATAAACGATCGGCAAGACGCGGATCGATCACGTTCTCGCGAGCTGCCTCCTCGATCGTCAGGCTTGTACGACCGTCGCTTGAAGTGACTATCCTACCATTCCTGACATCCAGGATCCTAAGGCGTATCGCCTCGCCGAGTGTCAAGATGTTACCGGATCTCGGATCTACGATACCCCTAGCATCTATCACATTCTCTGTACCGATACCCTCCTCGGCTCTTTCTATCCTTTTAAGACTCCTGATCTCACTAAACTGCATACTGCTACCAGCCGTCGACCACGCCGTCGTCGACCACCCAGATGACCAATCGGCGACATCCCTCTGTTTCCGCGGACTCTCCTCGTTCTCCACGACACCACCGGCTCGCCCGCCGCTCGTGACTTTGTCTCCATTGCTTCCGCTTCGGGTTTCTCGACTCTCGCTGGAACGTTGTTCCAGCTCCGAACTCTCCTGGGAACTTGTGCGGCGAATCGAGTCATTTGACACGATAGTCTCGCTCCTCTCGCTGGTCTCGCGTCGTTCGGAACTGTACCTGCGGACAAATTTGTCACAATAATTGTACCTAAAGTCTCGGAGCAAACGCGGCAATACTTTGCACTAGCTGATTAGTAAACTTTTACTCACTGAGATTGGGTGTAGTGGGTGGTAGTCGATGTATAGCGCTCCTCACAGGTGCTGCTCTCGTAGATGTTGAACTCGGTGCGGAACGTCCTCAGCGGTCGCTGCTCCCGAAGAGCGCGCTGAAACAACAACGATTCTATGTTGAGCAAGTATACCGGCTTGCGGATTGTTGTTCCGTCGAGACAAGCAACCAGCTGGGTCACTGACAACTCCCTCATACGGCTATTATTAAACCTGCCACTCTTCACTATTCACCTGGTACACGCGTCTCTCAGTAATCCCCATAGTACTTCTCCCTCGCTTGATAGCTTTTATCGCTCACTCGCTTGACTATATTGAATGACACACTTTCCCACTTGCACATTTCGCACTATCTCAGAATGCGGAACGTTGGCGAACCACGTGTATAACAAGCAGCCAACATCGATAAAATGAAAAGTAGAATTCATTCTCAACAAGACTTAGCATTCGACATTAATACCGTGAGCTCGTCCGGGAGAACGGCCGTGGAATTGGCAAACTCGTGAATGCGAACACTCTACGTAACCCGCGCGTGATTACTCACTCGGAGAGTAAGACAAGCCTTTTTCCTCCTCCTTCTCCTGGGTATCGGCTTTTTTTAGCAGCGCAGTGCACGTCTTACCGGCAAACCCGATGCACCGGCGGCAACTGGGCGTCCCGTCGTGTCGGTGTTGCGCGACGGCCCACGTCACCGTATTCAGAGTTGACTTTGACCTTGTTTCCAGTTATGCCTCGGGCAATTAAACATTCCTATCTATTCCAACTACTGGCAATTCAATTTCTTCTCCACTACAACGTATGCGACATATATTAATCGTGCCTGTCACGGACATTTTGTCACACCGGTGAGACCTTCCGGTAGCGCTCATTATTCAACGTCGTCCCACGGTTCAGCACTAGAAATACGAATGACCAACGCCAGGTATCGATTATGAGTGTACAGTCCATTAAGGAGTGTTTCGCAGTGGCAACCGGACATACTGGTATGCGAATTAACTATCCACATGCGAGGTCATCATAAAAACTGTGCTAAACTAAAAGAGTTTCGAAGGGATCGTGTCGCAAGAGCGCAGAATATTCAAGGTGTGTACCTTGCGTACAATCGTGATCTCTGGCATTACGGGTGATTTCGTAGATTGCGAACGAGGCGTCAACGCGTCTCATTTCTCACGAAACGAAACCTTTCATGGAAAACGATGCACCACGCCCGGCACCCGATCACCTTGCGCTCTGCAGTGTTCACGTTCTAATGCGACGTCCGACACCATCGGCCTATTGATCCTGCGCAAAAGCTACCGTAGTGCGAAGCCGCGAAAGTCCGAAGCAAAAGTGTTTACAACAATATAGATGGCGACCCGGCAATTCGCATGACAGTTGTAATAATGGAAACAGCAAAACACAACAATGTTAAACCACGTGAGAAACAAATGCCGACGACTCGAGACCGCAATCCACGATGAGTGACTGACCAAATTCTATTCACGTCTGCGTGCGTGCGTGCGTGCGTGCGTGCCTTACCGACAAAGGTTGCCTGTTCTTAATCACTCGAAATAACTCAAACTGAGAGAGAAGGGATTGGGAATACCAAAGCGGAGGTGTCAGAGTATTCTCCGCTTCATTAGAGTATGAATTCAGAGCAATGGTTCTTGCCAAATATATTGGGTCAGTTTATGAAGATTAAGGTCGAGATTATTGACTCACCTGTAAAGACACGTCCTCGGGATGTAACGCAGCGAGCTGCCTCACACGTTCCTGTAGAATATTCAGTAGGGTGGTGTATCTCTTGTTGAGGTGATCCAATTCCCTTGCAACGTTGTCCACTGTAGAGACGTGCTCTCTTCTCGGCTTCTTCACCGAGGCATCCAACGATGGGCAGATTTCTTCTAAGTGATCTTTGAACGCTCGGAGTCTTTGTCCGTAGATCTAAGGGTTTCGGTTAGTCCGTTATGGTTAGTATCTTGAATCATGTGCGCCACTACCCTTATAGCGTGGATAAAAGCGTGAGCGGAGCACGCGACGCGGAAACACGATCGAGAGTGCCTCTCTTTCTCAGTGACGTAGCATCCGGAAGAAATGTTACTTTTGCAAAATTTTCCCCTCAATTAATTCGGTTAAGGGAATTACGAGTTATTCAAGTATTTGATCATCAGACGGCAAGTTAACATCTAGATGTCTCATGTTAACTGCAAGTGATCGTTAACGGTAGTGCCGAAGGGAGAATGAGGAGGTCACCCACGACCGTTGGATAATCATTCGTCTCGAACTACAGTGCTTCGGTACAAACTTTCCTCAGGAGTTTAATGTGCGAGCAAATCAGTGCATCAATGGGAAAGGATTAAGTGCATTTTGTTTCTACAAACTAAATGTTATCCCAAGCTATTTGTTGTATGCCAGCTAAGCACCCAAGTCGCTCTCAGTAGTGATGATCATTTACCACGAGTTGTGTAATTGTGAGGCGATGACAAATTTAAAGGTAGTCTGGTAATGGTCATTCAAAAATGAAAGCAACTTTTAGTGATGTGCTCGAAGGTTCAAGGAATGCGATGCTTTTCATCCCTGAAAATAAAGCAAAACCATAAACTCGAGGTACATATTTCAACAATTGCTAAGATCGTGAAGACTGCTTGATGTCATCCTTAATTGAGCCCAATTGATGGATGTAAGCTGCCGGTGTGAGATAAAGTTGATGATACCACTGGTAGTGGGACTTCCGTAGCTCCAGCGTTGACAGCAACGTTGATAACCACAATGGTGGGTTCGCGATAACATAGCCTCAATGGTTGTAGGAAATAACGATGATAGATCACGCGAAACCGAGTATCATCCGGTACGCGTAAAGGGGGGGGGGGGGTACGACAAGGGTACATAATCAGGCAAATCGAAGATACTAATGCAAGACTCATCCAGAATCCCATTCATACAACCAAACATACCATAAGCTAAGGCTACCCCTAAGGCTACCTAAAGCTAAATTCGCAAATAGCCATAGGCATACTGGACTACGCCTTACCTTTCCTTCACGAATGAGCCTGCCGCCTGTTACATTCACGACTTCAATTGCCGGGGCACGGTCGACTACTTTGTTCAGCAAATTCTATGAACACCAATCAAGAAGAACAATTAATACAAGCCGTACACGAATGGGATAATAAAAGATTAATTAAGTCACCTTGGCATTTTCAATTTCTAATTTCACATATGATTCTTCAACAAAGTCCACCTCATTCTTGTATGCATGCTCGAATTGCTGTGCCAAATTATATGCTACTTCCGCACTGCGGAGCCTATCAACCAATTGGCCACAGACGTTGGTCCACCTTGCATTCAATCTATTCACTTCCGCATCCAATCTATCCATATCTCCGTGAGGACCACGATGATTCGGCCTAGACTTTTCAACTAGGCGTCTCGCGTTATGGGCATCTTCATTCAGACGATCCATAGATATTTGTTGTTGTGCTATTTCATTTTGCAGAACCATTAAGTCTTCCAGTACATTTTGTAACCCTTTTACATCAGATGGTAACTCGTCATACGAGGCCAATTTTAATTCGAATTCGGAAATAGCAGCTGTATTTTCTTCGAGTCCCGTAAGCACGATTTCAATACACTTCAATCTCTCGATATAGAGATTGCTAATATTCCAGATATGATTCCACTTACTGGTTACATTATCTAATTTATTCCTCATTGCTGGAGTCTTTAATGTAATTCCACGGAAAGTTTGCTGTACCCGTTCAACGTCTGGTGCGAGTCTGTGTAGGTTCTGCTCGAAATCTTTGTGCTGTACAACCATATGCTCTAAGCTATCAAGATCTCGAGGTAATGGTGCTGCTATGCGCTGATTAAGAATTCTCTCAGCTTCGTCCAATGCCTGTTGGAGGGATGACACTTGGTCGTTAAATATGCGGCCAGCATTCTTCGACTCTTCTTCAGCTCTGGCCCGCTTTTCAAGATCGTCAAATAATTTATTCACTTCAGCCATTTCTCTCTTTAGTCTTCGCAACTGTGGATCAGCTGGATCACCTTCGGACAATAATTTGTCAGCATCTTCATTTAAAGCTTTTCTTATAGCTTGTCCTCGTTCTTGGCCCATCTCGAGATATTGTGGCAAATCCCATCCTTTGATTACTTTAATAGATGCGAATATCATGTTCTGTCTCAACCTGAGTTCTTTCCTCTGCCACAAAGCCACACTTCGATCGTATTGCCTTCGTAGCCTCTCGGCTGCTTCCAGAGCATCCTTATCAGGAGGTTGGAGTGCAAAGCATACACCCGGTACTGGAGATTCTTCCCCATTCTTATTCTTTACGCGCCACTTCACTCTACCAGAGTTGTCATAGAGGGTGCACTGTTCTCCTTTTTCAATGGACATCTGATAAAGAATAAGAAAAGATTATATACCTAGTCTTAAGTTATTCAAATCAATCGTGTGATATCGGTATTTACATTTACTTGTTTGTAGCTACAGATGCAAGTGACTTGGAGGGGTCTGGTGACTGGTTGTCTGCGTTGCTTCATAGGCACAACGTCCTTTGCCTGTTCTACTAATTTCTGGACATGCTCGCCGTATGAATTGAGTTCGTCCCGCAAATCCCGCATGCCCTTTAATAAACGTTCACCCTCGGATAATGAGAAATCGGATTGTGAGTAAACTGTATTAAGAGTTTCGTCTCGTTTCGATATCCATTGTTCCGCCTGATGTATTTCGCGGAAAAATTGCTGACTGTGAGCTGCGTGCTTTAAGTGCACTTCCAGGCAGAGTGTTAACTGGAGCAACCAAGCCCATTGACTTTGCATTGCTGCCATGTATGCCTCGATCGTCTTTGCAGCTGGATGATGTTGCAGTACCAGAGCCTCGCCACGATCTTGTACAGCGGAGAATTGTATCTCGCGTTTTTCCAAATCGCTCATTAAAGACTGTGAACATGAAAAGTTAGACTTTAGCACATGTACTAGTAGATCTATAAATCTTTATAGGAAATTTTATCGATTGTTATGCATCCAATTACCTCTATACCAGATCCATATGTACGCTTTGTAAAAAACATAGTTGATTGTAAAACACTAGGTAATAATGAGCGAAACATAAGAAGGAGTAAGAATGATCCATTCACCTACCTCATAATATTGTTCGATGCTCTCGATGTTCAAGTTCTTGTCACTCCAGTCTCGTGTTACTTCCGTTTCCTCTTTAGAGTTCAACCAGACCAATTCACCAGTGGCTGATTGTATGAAGTCATGTAAAGTATCCAAATCAGAAAGTCTCTTGTTTGAAGTAGCCAACAGTTCAGCATATCGCTTCTGAAGTTCGCTTAAGTGCTGACTGTATAATGTTAATTCCTCTCCATGGAAATTATTTTTTGCCTGTACACATCTATCAACTTTTGGATGGAATTGCTCGATAGTTTTATGTTCCCTCTGATGGACGTCTAGTTCATTTTGGATGCTAGATAAATCGGAACCATAATCTGCCTCTTGGAGATTCTTTAGCTTGGCCTTACACCAGTCAATGCAGTCATGAAGAGCACGGAAATGGGGATTGGTATCTACAAGTCGGGTTTCGTGGACGGTAGTTCGGTGTTTTGTTACAACTCGTTCTTCCACAGGGAAAGAGACGGCCGAAAGTGGCTGTACCAAACGCTTGTGCAAGAGAGATCGTAATGCGACCCATCGTTGATGTAATTTCTGTACTCTGTGAAACATAGGAGGAAAGCTCGTTTTCATAACCGAAAAGAAATCCTATCGAAAGTGTAGTGTAAACAAAGTTCCTAGCTTACCGTTTATGGAGTTCTGCTGCTTGACTGTACCTTCCTTCAGTCAGAGTATGCACGTCTGTAAATATGTTTTGAATTTGGATTTCAGTATTGCGAATATCTTGCTCGAGCAAGTCTACCGCGTGCTTCGCTTCCAGGGGATGAAGTCTATCTAGACGTCTTGCCTCATCCTCAACTCTCCTTTCCAGTTCTTCTAGGCGGTTGTCTGTTGCCTTCATCTCACGGTGAACCTTTTCCGCGAGTCGTTGTAATCGCTCCAGGCTGTAATCATACAAAGACAACACAATAATGGAATATACATCATTAATCGAGCAATCACTATTAAATTAATACTAACCGTTTAATTTCATCAATTATGGCTTGTTCTCGTTCTTGGTGCAACATAATGAGTCGATTCCAATTTTTCTCGATGACATCTATATGCAATTCCGGCTCCATATCGACTTCGCCAACAGCTTCGAAATACTTCTGAAGATCCCTGAATATATAAGCAAGTCTTTGCTTGTCTCGATATCTGGGTGGTACTTCCTCGTTCTTGAACTTGGTACTATCAGCGGCTAGTTTCTTCATCTCGATGAGGGTTGGCGGGAAGGCTCGTTCTTGCATTAAGCTCATCTTCTCACGAATCCATAAATGGAGAGAGCTTGCGAGCTCTCTATACTCTGCTGAGCGCCGTTGGGCTTCGGCATCGTACAAGGGATGGATTGCTGGCGGCTCCGGGAATACGTCGTAGAGCGAAGAGATGTACGTTATCAAGGACTTCTCATCCGGCTCCGGTGTATCCACATCTGTAAAGGAAATCTTTATATGTAGGACAGTTTGCCCCTCACAAAACTTTGTTTGTCTGTCTGATCGTTTGGCCCAGCCTTATGTTACTTCTCGTGCGTACTTCCTGCCGGCTCGGCCCAGTGCCCTGGGCCACTTGTCGATCGCGCACCTTACTTGTCGGAACAATCGGTCAAGCCAGAGAGGACGTTACGGTGGCCGCGTAAGCAACGGAAGCAGGTATATGACTCTGACCTCCGCCAGAAACAATGCCAGACATATTCATTGGCTTACCGATCATTATGTACAAGTGAATGCCCCTTGAAGTTATAGCGTCAGACAGGTGTAGGAGTTAGTTGGACGGTAAGGTGAAGAAGAGTAATGGGTAGTAGGGCTTTGTTTGCTGGGGGTATGGATCTTATGGCTTTACCTTCTGGATCGAGAAGCCTCGTAACGCCATACTCGCGCTCGGCGACGTGGAAGACCCGATCGAGCCGTTCTCGTGGCTGGCTGGCACGTGCACCCCTCCAGTCAACAAGATCCGGCCGGTTTCTGTGAAGCAACGCGCTAAATGCCAGGCCATCCCTCCAGGACCCAGTGAAATCTGTCACTCGCACTCCAGGATAACGAGCCGTCGAGCGCCTGGCCCATCTTAGTAAGGCCTCGCGAGCAGTAACATTGGGTTCCTGCCCAACTACTATGTCGGATATCTGTGAAAAGAAAAAGTCATTGCCATTCTTAGATAAGATGATCCTTTAAAAGAAGAGATGGCGGTGCATCGACCTAGACGTCGTTCCCGTTTGGTTCGCCCTTCGATAAACGCTCGCGTGCGGCTCGTGCATTAGGTCGCTACCATAATTCTCTGGAAGCGTGACAACATCGTGTTCGGATTATTACCGACCACGCATCTAATGTGCGCAGTCAAAGGGCGCGTTATACTGCTACTACTATGAAATCTAATGGATTCGCTTGCGTCAAGCAATAATTGTCGATCGAATTACTACCGAAAGTGTGTAAGAGTGCGTGGTGAAGCGAGCCGGGTGAGCTGCTGCTAAAGTGGAGGGAAACATGGGAAAAGCTTGGAACGAACTGGAATCGATGAGGACCGATAAGGAAACAGGGACCAACCGAGTGAAAGGGTCGAATATGGTCAGAGAAGGATGAAAATGCCAGTGACGAAAACATCGCGAGAGCGAGAGGAGAGTACCATATAAGACGTTTCTCTGTACGAGAAAGTGACGCTGGATAAGTCGAAAGCAAGGCTTTCGCGCGGACGGATTTATTCGTTGCTCGGTGTCACTCTTACCCGAACGGTTTTCGGTTTCGGTGACTCCTGTCGAATGTAAGTCGTAGAAGAGGCTGCTGCTTCCTGTAAGTATCCGGAAGTGGCCCTTTTCGTCAAATCCTCTGCCACGCATCTTTCCTCACCACGCGTTAATGTCGTTGTCTTTCGAACGATGCGGGTAACGATACGTTTTGTCCCATTCTCGCCGCGCCTCGACGTCTTCGTTGATTCGATCGACGATCCTAAATCCGATCAACGCTACATCCAACTCTGTCCCCTGTGTCTCTCGAGCTTGCCACGATTCGCGCACTAGAAAGGATTCGCTCTCTTCGATGATTCTTCTAACACGACTCAGCGACAACCAAAACTTCATTCATCAACTATGACTTCGGTCAATTGTCCTACGAAGCCTCTCTATGACTAAACGACGATAAATCCACTCTTTTAATACCAAATACTCCATCAAGTATCAGACAAAAAAAAAAGTCAATGCCAATCGTTTTAAATCACCGCTGGAACAACAGTGTCCAGAATCGAGCGAATCCTTGCCATGTGCAATCTCTGACGAGCCTACCTAGCACCTCGGTGGAGAGTCTTCGTTTTGTATATATAGCTCGCAAGTCATCGCCACTTGGATTAGAGGCTTGTCCAGGCGAGACGACGTTCTCCCGAGCGTCGTCTTCCCTGGTGCCTTGTACGAACAGGCGACCACCCTTACTAAACCGATATAACGACATAGCACCGATTTCGAAGAACCAGATCTTTCATAAATCCTTCCTTGCGATTTATCGTTCAGGCATATTTTCTGACCAATCAGGTCTGCTATAACCTATGCACCACCAGTGCCACTGGATACTTCTCTTCCCGGTGTTCTCCAAAGCGCGCAGCACCAGCCTAGAACGGCACCGTTGATCAACAACGAACGACTCGGACAACACGATTCGATATGTCAGGATGAAAGATTCGCGTGTATAAGAACGTCTAGGCGCGACAACGAATTAAAATGGAATGAGCGGGTGAGTACGAGTCTCGTCTTCCGCAAGAGTGAAGTCGCATCCATCGGTCGCTGGAAGACGAAGAGGGGAACCGTTGCTTTTGACGTTCGACTGCCCACGCGATCTGGTAGAGGGGCCAGAAGCAAAGCGAGTATAGTGCGAGGTTGCTTCAAGGAGGAGTTCTCGAAGGAGCAAGGCCTCTGGGCCGGACTGAGCTTGAAGGAATCACGGGTGTGTGTGCGGTGGGGTCCGCCTGTCTGTGGTCTAAGCCGTGGGTCGGTCACCAGTACCGATCAAGTGTGTCCAGCTAGGGTTTGCCTGGTAAGAAGCAGTGGTAGTCGATGGATAGTAGGCGGGGCGGCGATACCATACCCTTCTCGGTATATGACACTCTCTCTCTCTCTCTCGCTCTCGCTCTCTTATCTCAAAACAACACTTGGCGCGTCGTCGCGCTTCTCAAGAACAAGAGACACAAGAGAAGCGTTGGCTTCTACGACAGGCTGTGACACGCCGGGCGAATAGAAGAGAGCACCGGTATGGTCTTTCGTTTACGTGGACGTAGCACCGTTCGTTTGAGTGCTGTGTGCTGCCGATCGAGGCGATCGGCTACGACCAGCAGGATATATCGCGCGGGTTATATGTATAGCGAGAGTGCACGGCCGAGAATGTATAGAGTGGCGAGAAGCGAGCGGTACGGCGCGACGGACGAGGCGCCGCGCTGTATCCGGCGGCCGTCGCGAGAGTAGGCCAACGAAATGCGCACAGGTGAGAGACGCCTCCGACGATCCAACTCTGTCCCACCCCCCCCCCCCCGCCCCCCGTAAAGCCCACCCACTCTGAGGAGTACGTGCACACACACAACACACACGCTCTAACTTCGACGTCGAGAGCGCTCGCGTATAATACACACCACCGCGACCGAAGAAGAGACTACGTCGTCGTTCTCGGTCCGCACCGCTCCTGCCCTACCATGGAACCACACATTATCTACCTCTTTCTACCTATGAGCGCTCGCTCGCTCGCTCTCTTCCCCGCTCTCATCCACCGCACACTACTTTTGCCTGCCCTGCCACCCCACCTGTGACGTCTCGTCGCTCTTTTCCCCTCCGTACATCTTCGCAGTTCTTTCGCCCTCTCCCTCTGATTCATTCAACTGCACTCTCTCTCTCTCTCTCTCTCTCTCTCTCTCCCTGTCATTGTTCCCCTTATAACATTCTCTCCTTATCTATCAATCGGCGCGCTTCCGCGGCGACGCTCTCACACTCGAGCAACACAGGTGAGAGAGTGGAGACGAATGCGGGAGATCCTCTTCTCTGGCGGGAGAACGCATGCGCCTGAGCGAACGGCTGATTCCTCGCACGACTTCTCGCAGGAGAATTACACTACCACCACATTGGTGATCTCTCATCGTCACCTTGCATCCTTCCTCCTTTACCTTTCCGAGAGATTTCACGCGATCGTGCTACCATATGCTAGCGGCACTCTTAGCGCGATACACACGCGCGTGTTGCGATGAGCGAGTTGCAATGGACCGAAACCTCTCCTCTTTCATTTGCAATGCGGAGAAACTTAGGTAGCTAAGGAATTAAAAGGAATGGTGTAGGTGTCTCGCTGAATGATTCGCTCGAGAAGAGATTGAATTAGGCCTCGGTGAAAGAGCTTTGGAATGTAAGAGGGATATCGTTAGAGATGTGCTCTCAATCTACTTCCGACAGTCGAAAGGTACTGGAATGGTTGTGGGAGATGAGGAGAAGAGCGGACAAGTACAGTTACCAGGTGAATCTGGATAAAGAGTAGCAACGACCACCAGCAGTAGCAGAGGAGGAGGAGAGAAGTCAGAGTCCTTGGTACAATTCGTAGAGCGGATATGATGTCATGCAATGCTCGCAACCGCTCGGCTCTATCGTGCGGCTTCCGGCCAGGAAACGGGACCGTTCTTGCTTGGCACCGAGAACTCTGTCTGTCTGTCTGTGTGTGTGTGTTTTTTTTTTTTGAGTCGACCCTTCACGTCGAAGGAGAACAAGTCACCTCGACAGAGAATTACGGGCGAATTCGAAAGTCTATGTAACACCGTTGGCTCGCGGAGGTCGTGAAATGTTGCTCGAAAGTGGATGCGCTTGCATTCGTAGTTGTAGAGTTGTCTCGCACGACGGGTTCACGCGTCATGCAACTTTCAATCACTTTCGCCGCTGTTGGATACAATGACAATTGGCATAGAAACATAGTGCAATCAAAGGAAAAGGTGCATTCTGATTAACACACTTAATTAATAGTCAGTGATGTTGTTTTACATCATACAGAAATCGCTTACTAATTGACGTTGATGTAGGTCTACATGATTTTATGTTTACAATGGAATTATGTGGTTTGTACAGTTACGTAGATGTTATAAATAGTTTACGATTAATTTGACGCGTCATCCAATTATTCTTTTCATTAGAACGACTATTTACGAAAGAATTAAACGGTTCTTGAGAAGGCACCTGTTGTACTCGGACAATGCGTACTGTTGAGTGACCTTGGCCGGCGTCGATACATTTTCGCATCCGCTGGACAATCGAGGAGTGATCGGATTATCATAATTATAAGGCAAGAACGGTACGGAATGCCGGTGATACCCGGCGGACTTGCGATACACTTCCTCGGACCCACCCACCCCCTCCTGTTTATTCGCCAACACATCCCACACGAGTACTTACTTTACTGCCCGCGGGCGATTTCAAGAGCCGCCTTTGCAAGATTGCTGTGCGAGCAGCAACTGCATAAAGAGTGCGCGGACGAGCAAGTTCTGGTCCCACGCGAGCCGTGAGCTTGGCCTCGGCTTGACCTTACCGCGCGATAGGTGTAACGGGAGAGAATGTCGCCGAAGAAGAAGAAGAAGAAGAAGAAGAAAAAAAAGGCTGGGATTCCAAAAAAGTGGCGGTGTGGGTTGCGAGCGAGGAACGGTGACCTCGCGCAGACCGAAATGGCAAATTGATCGTGCACAACGCAATCTGTGCAACCTGCAAGTCCTCCGAATTTAGAACTCTCGCCTACGGCCATTTTTTTCTTCGCAACACTTTCCCAAATGCGCAAAAGCATTTGTATGGAATCGTGTGAAAGAATAGCTGGTAGAACGGCTGGGGTTGAAGATAATCTATATTAGGGGTAGGCTTGGCTGATAAACACAGCTGGTCCTCCTCTCCCCCATGTACTCTCCTCGTTTATGGCTCTCAGGCAATCAACCAATTCTTATACAGTACAGACACGTTCGCTTCACACGCAACGACCATTGAAAATACAGATCACCGGCGATTCTGTTACTCACGAGTTTATCACGATCACATGAAAAACATGTGATATCCAAGTGCCTATCTATCACGAAGAATTTCTCGATATCCGACGAACATACTGTTCATCTGTTACGTTGAATTTTTACGCAACCCAAAAACACATGGACCGCCTAGCGAACACGGGGGCGAGCGACTGTCAAAGAGTTTCGACTAGAAAAAGTGGGTCGAATCGAGCGGGAACGGCGATGTGTTTCTCGCTGATTTATTGAAATCGAAGATATTCGAAGATCTAGATCGAACTGCGAACCAATACCCTGCCTGGGCGCCATCTGACTCACAGCTGCAACCTTACTGTCGATAAGGCGGCGAGCCGCGCGCGCAAGTAAGCTGTCTCAGGCGTTCTCGAAGGCGCCCCGCTCTCTCTAAATCGCTAGCTACGATCATAGAAAGGTGAGAGGACTTACCTTGCGTCGCCACCTCTGCGGCGCGAAACAGAGCAAAAAAATGCGATTAGAACAGGTGTATGAGACTTGCCCTCCCCCCGAGTGATAGGCGAACGCGAGAATGCAGATATATATATATATATATATATATATACTGCACTTTCGGATATATTGATTCGCTTTCGGTGAAAAGTAAGTCGAGTGCTTACACCGAGGGGACACACGTTCGAAGCCCCTTCATTTTCGATCCTTCCTACGTCGCTCGTCCCGTTTCGCCCTTCCTCTAACTTCTGACATCTAATACCCCTCGCGCTAATCATAAATAAAGAGGAAAGTTTCACTCCCTCTTAGTCTAAACTACTAACTCTTTGACTATCCTAAGTTCCTGACGTTATAAAACCAAACTATTCCAGCCAACACACATGTTGGTCATTATAATACTCATCGAAATGGTAAACTTTCAAAACGATCGTAGATATGAGTAAATGTTGGCGTGTGTGTGTGTGCGTGTGTGTCTGTGTGTCCTGGGCTAGGAATGAAAGATAAGTAGAATGCACTTGGTGGGCTGACGGCAAGGAACACAGTCTTCCTTTATGCGCTCTCGCGTAACGCGGTTACTCGATCGACGCCTCTTTACAGCTGTTTTTGCGGCGCCTGCTTGCACAGCCAGCATTACAAAGCTAGCCTTCTTCTATGGCTCGACTGACTACTACTCTCCTCCCTCGGCCCTCATCTGGACCCCTCGCTACATATGGAGCGCGCGCGCCCTTTCCTGGTATCAGGCCGAATCGAGCCCAAGAGATTGTAACACTAGACGGACGCGGCGGCGGCGACGGCGACGGCGGCGGCGGCAGCAGCAAGTATGTAGTAGCAGGAACGCGTCATCCAAAGAGATTCATCGTTCAAGATGTATCTCTGGACGGTGCCGTGAACATCGTGAATTCCTGAGCGCAAGAAGAAGCCTCCAAGGCGAAAAGCTGCCGCGGGAAACTGAGAGAGATGACGGGCGCCGATAGGACGCGCATTCTCCCTCGCACACCGGAAACACAGCTGCGCGAGAGAGCAAGCACGCGTAATACACAGAGGAATGTCTCTCGGACGAGTCCGGTGACTACGTGTCATTGAGCTGTCGTGCATCTTAGATCGGTTGAAGTTTCATGAAGTGTGCGAAGTAACGGCGTATATAATACGGATGAGAAGACATTGTTGATCATTCTTGGCTTCTGTCGATGAATTCCCGAGTATTCTCTCAGGGTATCATTGTAATATCATTCTCACACGTTTAATTAGAAGGCTTCTTTTCTTCAATCTCGAGTACAAGAAAGTAACGATCAGATGGATGCCGGATGATGGCAGTGAAGCTGCACGGGTTTCGCGACATAGGACGGTGATTGGGCGCGCTACCTAGCGTAGGCTTGTGTCCAAAAATAGGATGTTGCGATAACGAAAGGCGAACCAGGCCGATCTAGCTCGTTAGCGGTGTGTGTCTGTGTGCGCTCGGGGCTCCAGTGCGATAAAAGCAATCTATCTCAGGTAGAGCTGTCGGCTAACTTACCTGGAAGTGAAGAATGATGGTCCATATCAAACCGAGGGTAAGCTTCGGGTTCCCATCTACGATATCTTCAGCCCGAATGTTGACCAACTTGATCTTTTTGTATCGTAGAAAGTCCAGTGCCATTTGCACATTTTGCAGCATGTGGAAACGCATCCGTCCCCTCTCCCTTGGCTGAAAATAAACACAGTTTCCTATCAGGCATCCGAAGAATTTAAGATTGCTACTTTGTAGAAGCTATTTGCTTCGGTCAAAGGGAAGATCTTAATGGTTCTCGTAGATTTTTCGTGGACATATTTCATGGGTTCACTGTCCAAGGCAAATGGTGTTGCAATAATACGAAAACAAGAGCACGTGCAAGGCGTGCCGAGATATGAAAACAATAATATTGATGAGAATAAGAATCGCCTGGTAATGATATCCATCCAGAGAGATTTATTACTTACAAGATGCTCGCCCGAGAGGACTTCCAACAGGGAGATGAGGTTGTGCCCGTCCCGCAGGTCTTCGAACAAATCTCCGACATGTCTGCTCGCCTGTAACACACATTCCTATTGTATAAGTTTCCTTTCTTAGTCAGGAAATGTATTCCAAACACACCAAATAACAATATCAAGAAAGTTCAGGCATAACTACAATGTCTAAAAAGGGATTCAAGGTAAATTGGAGACTATGTTAACATTATTACATAACACATAACACTGGATACGATCGAAACACAGAAAACCAGTATTAATTACAAACTCATATGACAAAATATCCCGAGAAAAAGAAAGTGAAACAATCATTTCCTCCTACCGATTGTATCCCAGGAAAACTAGTATATTCTGGTCGCGCATTATGTGTAAACTAGACAATAACATTACCGCGCAAACTCGATGGAGATAACCTTATTTGTCATGATAAATGCGCCAACATCTAGTTCAAGCTCGACCTCGTTGGAGGCAAGAAGGAAGAAAAAGATAGAAGGAGACCCATTAAGATGCAAAAAACTACGAAACTTATAAACGCGAGACGCGGTTAGTGAAACAAAAAGAGCTAAATGAGACGGCTAACAAATTCGAGCTATTAATTTCATTCGTTTGAGCGAACTGTTCTTGAGTACGCATCACTGTCTAGTATTGCGAGAGGATGGTAAATGGTATCACAGCTACCGACGCGGAAGACAGCGCTCGGTGCCAGGAAAAAAAGAGTGGATCGGGTTCATCTGGCAAGCGCAAAAAAAAGGCGGCGATCTCCTTAGCGGAGCGACAGCAAAAAAATAAACACGCATGCAAAATGCAACTCTAGCATCAAGGTAGAGGAGGCAATACTCATTAACGACACCGAACTTACGGTCGGAGAACAGCATGGCTGGTTGTTCACAAGGACGCACACGTGCAGACACGTGTAAGTCTGAAAAAGATGTGGTGTGAGAGGAGCTATCGACGAGCGACTCGACCAATTTGTCATCTCTCATCGGCACTGGCAGCAATAGCCGCGGGAAACAGTTTTTCCTACGCAATGATCTCGTCTTCTACTCTCCCTAGTCATGGTTGTCCCATTGACGAGGGATGAGGCTTGACTCATTTTTAACGAGAGACCTTAACTCTTCCTCTTAAGGTAGTTGTATCAAAAAATAGACTTCTATAGTTTTTCTATAGTCTCCTAACTTCAAAACAGTCTCCTAAATAATTAATTTCATCTAATTTCGACGGTTTTTCCCATGTTTTCCATACTTCTCAACATTTTCCGGGGCTGAAATTTGGTGGGGAATGTTTTCTTGCATCAAGGAAGAAGTGATATAAATTCCAGAGCCCTAGCTCAAAATTAATTTTTTCGCAAATTTTTCCATATGTACCCCTTCACAAATTTTCGATTTTTCGAAGGTTCTGGGACTTTGACGAATGCTTGATATTTCGATTGTTTGTGTATCAAAACGGATAGAAAACATGAAACCAGTGACAGAAATGCCGGAATTGTACCGAAAACACATGGAAAACCGATCATGAAAAATTCGTTTTCGTGGTTTTTCCCATGTTTTTCATACTTCCCGACATTTCCCGGTGCTGAAATTTGGTGGGCAATGTTTTCTTGCATCAAGAAACAAGTGATATAAATTCCAGAGCCCTAGCTCAAAATTCATTTTTTGACAACTTTTATAAGGGGACGTTGACAAAAGTTTAGCCCACCGGCAGTATGTAAAGCAAAGTTAACAGTTCCTCCGGTTAACAGTTGACTTTTGAATGGTACACTATTGATACAACAACCTTAAAAGCAAACACTCTGCTCTCTCGCAGGGTGTGCACGCCCAGCGTGCTATTACTGCCAGAAATAAGGACAGGTGGCCGCACCCTGAGTATCCTTAAAGTAGCGCCTGTCGCTTTTCGAAACGCCCTTGTCCCCCCTCTAATTCAGCTAATAATGGAATCACGCCGATAAGGCAAGCGTCCGAGAGCGAGACGCCCACTTTCCGGAGGCCAAGAGCAATGACAAAAGTCTGTCCGAGAGCAATTGATGATATAAAATACGTCATACGTTAACCCACACTTGACATCACGTTCACCCGTGCTAAAAATATCCCAACCAAAGAGATCCCTCCAATTAATGGCGGCTTAATTGGTACGCGCTTAGTGGCCACCTGTCATTACTAAACGCTCCCGAGAACTACATTCGGTAAACGAACGATTCCAAGTCTATATTACCTTCACGTACTTCCAGTGCTGGCAGGGAAAGCGTGAAAGCGTTAAGAATATGCTAGGATTAAAATGCGCTTTTCCATTTCTAGATATACCTTAGTATCCACCTCACCCATAACACCCTAATACGCATCAGATATACATGTGCGCAAAGATCGTGCACCGTACAGAAGGGGAGCCGGTTTTGAAAGTGAACTAACCCGCGCACGCTCGGGAAAGTAACTCTATAATTTTGCGAGTTGCCTGCCCGGCAAATAGAGCGCGCGCGCGCGCGTTTAACAACTCCTAATGAGTCATTTCGCACACTCTGTAATCTGGTGCGCACACTTGCCGATGGTAAACGTAGAATCGTCTGATTCAGCGGAATGACATCCAGGAAGAATAAATTACTATGCAGTTGATACTTTGTCATGGAGCTTCTTTTTATACTACTTTGGATCGTTTTCCTTCGACATACATAAAACACTATACAAAGGGACGCATGAATTTTCGATCTATCAAAGTGGCGATGCTTGTTTACCACACATCGAACCAGCATGGTAATACTAAAGTGACATTTACGGGCCATTTCCTGA
Source organism: Ectemnius lituratus (assembly GCA_910593735.2). Lineage (NCBI taxonomy): Eukaryota > Metazoa > Arthropoda > Insecta > Hymenoptera > Crabronidae > Ectemnius > Ectemnius lituratus. Next base: position 1,115,534 of record OU343036.1, on the reverse strand, counting down.
CGTGTAGTTACGCAATACGACTTCACCGGTGTATCGTCATACCAATGATACACCCACTTGGCAAGAGCGAAGTCCCAAGAAGCAAAGAAGTCCTCGCGTTCCCTCTCTCCTTCATAAGCAGCAGGACAATCCCACGTAGAAACTCTCGACTGCCCACCTGCCTCCCGGCTGCCTATCTGCCTACCTGGTCTCTTGGCTGCCTACCTACCTATCTACCTACCTACCGGCCACCGACGAGAGCTGGTAAATCGGGAACGTCGTTCGCAGGAGAACGTTTCCGAATAAGGTCACAGTTACAAGACCAAACGTGGGCGCGCGCGCGCGCGCGCGCGTGGAATCGGCGAGGTAGGTAGCACTGAGAAACCAGTACCGAGCGACACGTAAACACGTAATACCGATAGCGTGCTCTATCACCGCCCGAAAAGTCATTCGATACTAAGAAAGAATTCTTCGATGAAATTGAAAAATACTATTAAATAAACCTAGTATAAGAGTTCCATTTGATCATATGATAGAAGAACAGCTCACGCTTGGGAAGTGGTCATCAACGAAGAAGGATCCTAAGAACAACAACTAGGTGGCTCATGCCGCGTCAGCATCGAGCAATGCGGCGCTACCCCTGTAAAAACGCTCGGAGCTCCTTAAACGTACTTGAGATTGGTTCTAGAGGCGGTCCCGCGAGCCTGCGAAAGGAAGGCTTTTTCGAGGAGAGTGTGTGGGCGGTGAGTAAGCAAGCCGGGCGTATTTCGCCGGAGGCTCCTGAAAACAGAGCGGTGTGGCAGTGTCGGATAGTGTTGGAGTCAATGATAGTAAGATCCATGTGTATACAAGAGATATACATAGGTATGCCGAAGCGTTAAGAGGGGCCCCCCAGGTTCACCCTAGACTCTGAGGCGAACCCTTGAAATGCCATTCTCGTTACTCGAGCCACTTAAAGCTTGCGGCGAAGATAGCTCGAAGTGGCCACCGTCGCCTTACAGAAATCGACTTCGACTCGCCTAACTTTCTCTCTCTCTCTCTCTCTATCTGTCTCATTAGTTCTTCCTATGACTTAATAGTTATGTTTCCTACTAGCGATTCCTCTGTCAGATATCCTATCAGGGATCAAGTGTTGCAGCGAGCGTGCTAGGCGGCCTCGGATTGCATTGCTAAATTGACTGACGTATCCGGAATGGACAAAAGATCCTTCTGATGACTTTCGTTATTACCTCATCAACGCTCGTCAAGCCGATGACGATTCGATACTACGAAGAGACTGCACGTGCTCAATGAATAAGGGTAAATACTCTTACTAACTCTGTCTCTCACTGTATACACTCGGTACAGCGTAACGACGATGCCAACCTACGATAATTATACGCCAGTAAGATGACTTCACCCGTATACGGTCGTGACTCGAACTATTTCTGGCGCCATCCCGCTCCAGTCGAATACCAAGCCCGATTCGATGAATCACTACTGATTTTACATACGAGTGTAACCGAAGTACCAATCCCTGTTACGTATAGGAATGCATTTCTCCGAGAGAAACTACTATCCATTGAAATCAAAGTCTTGAAAGTCCCGATTGTTGTAGGTGTGGCGGAAAATGTTCGCGTGATACTATTTCGCTAGTTTACTTGATGGGGAATTTAAGGAAGTCGATCGATTGGAAGCTTGGCCTTCTGTATCAAGGAAATATCTACTGCATTCGTACGAAGAAGGAAGCAAAAGCAGCTGTAACGACATATATGTATCTGCAGGTGTTCTTATTCACATAGCCATGCAATTGGCTTTGTTATCCTAGCAGCGCAACGTAGTTTACAGTGGCAAAAGTCCTCGAGTTATTTCTTTCCCTTGGGTCGAAAGACACTGGCCAAGGGTTTCTTTCGCCTTCACGCAATGGTAAAATGAGACGCGCGCTCTCGATACACCCTCTAAACACACGTACATAGGCGAGGGGGGAAAAAAAAGGCACGTGGTCACGTGAGATCAAGGCTAACGTTCGTCTCGAGTTGCGAGCATTGTTCGCGGTCGCGTGCCGTGTCTCGGTCGCTCGTTCCTCACCATCGTCGTCGTCGTCGTCGTCGTCGTCGTTGTCGTCTACCTTATCAGAGACGCCTGTTCATCCCGTTACTCTTAAAAAACGTGAAGTGAGACAACAGGTTCGTGCATCGGTGTCATTGTCAACGTCGGAATTAGCTTCTCGGCATCGGCATTGGCATCGGCGAAGGAAGAGAAACGAGAGAGCCGAGAGTGCTATTGGCGTCGACGCCGAAAGCGACAGTGAACCTGGCCCTCTCACTGCTAATGTCCTCATCGTCACGCGTACAGTAAATACTTGGCAGCAACATCGACGACAGACTAATTACCCCTACGAGATTTTTCAAGAAGATTATTATACTATCGAATCTCATCGAGATAATATAATATATTAGAATTTCTGCAGGAATTCATGCGGTAATAGAAAAAGAAAATAGTCGACAAACAGGACGTTGGCATCGGTCGGACGACGTGTTTCGTCGCGGCGATTTTCTCGATTCCGCCCACACGCTTTTCTCGCTTCGTTGCCTTCTATAGGCAGACGGAACAGCGTCCTGGAAGGGAATATTGCCACGGCCCACGCGGGCTTTTACGTAGTTGTGAGCACAGGGTACATAGCCAGCGGGTGAGCGAGCGAGCGAGCGAGTAGGACGCAAGTGACGGGCTCCACAATCTCTCTATACACATGGTTACGAAACAGCTGATTGTCTCGCACCGCCCGGCGCATAGGAAACCTATACTTGACAGCTATCGGACACTCCACGAAAGCGATCCAAAGCACCAAGCGCGGCCGCCGCCGCCGCCGTGTCGGTCCAAATATTAACAGGCGTCTGCATATTTACTTTACTATGATCAAAGCCGTTATTAGCGAACTAAAATTACTAATACTTGTCTTCCTGAAGTCATTCTCAATGAAATCCATTGACCATCAACACAATCATAAGGTAGAAAGTAGATGTTGGTTAATCATTCGTATTCAAAGTCCTCGGGAAATATCGATGACTCACCTTTTTCAGATGCTTGTTCACCCACTTAGTGAAGGTTTTCTTCTGTATGGCATCTCGTTCGTCTGGAATCATAAAGCGGAAAAGTCAGAGGCTGATCCTCTCTCGTCCGGGGCAGCAAAGCTAGCAAACGAACGAATGAACGAACGAACGAACGAACGAACGGGCGCGCGCGCGCGCCTGTAATTGCTATTCTTGGTAATTATCAAAGAGCACCGCACAGCTACGGTACCCTTCGATGTTTATCCTCTAGTTCGAGCTGGCGACGTCGTGTGTACCCGCGCGCGCCTTATAAGAGAGACGACGATGCAGCATTGACGTCCCTTTTCGTGCGACACGGCTTGCGCGAGCCGAAGAAAACCGCCGCCGCCGCCGCCGACGTGCAAAAGGCAGAAACGGGCAAAAGCGAGCTAACAAAGCAGCGAGCGATTTAAGAAAGGCGAAGAAGCAAAGATAGGTTGGCAAGACAAGGCAAAGTAAGAGAAGGCAGAGCAAAAGCATGCCAGCGAATAGAGTGCTGATAGACAGCAAGGCAGACAAGTGAGCGTGTGTATTAGTTTTGTAGGTAGATTAGGTAGGCAGGTAGGCAACTAGGTAGAAAGATAGGCGAAGCCTAGCTCTCTTCCAGGTAGGCAGACCTGCCGCAACAAACCACCTTAGCCAGTCAAGCGAGCAAGCACGTGCACCCAAACTATCCCAACCGAATATCGTTACCAGCGAAAGAACATCTGTCAATGGAAACCTGTGCCCCCCCTTTTTTTCCCCCAATCTTCTCCCTAATTAGAGTGGCATCCATGCAAGAGGTTACAAAGCTCCGGAACATCCTCTTTTCAAAAAGGACCAACCACGAAGTAAGAACCGGGTTTCGCGATGGAACTTAGCAGGGTCTCACGTGATTCAAAAGCTTTCCCAGCTGTAGAATGCAATCCGGCTTTCTTCTTTGATGAGAGAGAGAGAGAGAGAGAGAGAGAGAGAGAGAGAGAGAGAGAGAGAGAGAGAAAACGGCGACAATGCCAGTGCGAGTTGCGGTTCTTAATAAGGGGGATAAGTGTGTGTCGTGAAACGAGTAGTCTGATATCAGCCGACTCATGAGTTATCGCGAAAATAATCGCTTTAGCGTGACGCGAGTCTCTCCTCGGAACTCACGTCGTCGTTGTCGGTGCCTTCCTTTCCCATAAAAGTCGAACGTTTATCGCTGCCAACAATTATTACCTCGCAACACTGCGCGCGTGCAATCGGCAATCGCAATCGAGTATCCTATCTTGCGTGTGCGTCACGGACGTATGATAATCGAGTCAACCGAGTCCTATTCTGAACACTGTCTCTCCAAGTGTGTGTGTCTGTACGAAGTGATCGAGCGCTACGTGTGCAGAAATGAATCCCCGTCGACAACGGTACCATAGCGATTCAATGGTATTTCACACGTAGGAGACGCGCGTCGACTCTTTGAGATAATGCACGCGCGCGTTTTGCCAATGTAATAATTTCTTATCATCGAACGCATCGTCTCGTCAAATTATTAATCGGCAGGTATTACTGAAGATTATACGTGAAACCGTAGTTTATCTACTCATTGACAGTTTATAGTTGGCCAAAGGTGATTCTTAAATTACATACTATGAAAGGTTATCTTATATCACTTATCCGGACTATAACAGTTATGCTAGATCGGCGAAGTGCACTTTGGCATTGTTAAGAGTATGGATTTCGCTGATAAAAGAATACTTTCACAAGAAGCGAACGATACACCGTTATCGTCCACGCGTATCTCAGGCATAGCTGCACGCTAACGGTAGCGGTGAGTTTACATTTTCCTTCAGTGGAGCAACGAGTAAGGTCGTCACCACTGTTAAACCAGCACCTCTCAACATGTTAATTCAGTGGTCCTTCCTTCTCCGTCGTTCGACTAGTATCCTTTCCTACACACACACACACACACACACACACACACGAATCAACACATACTTGTTCTTTCGGCAAGTATGTATACGTATGCTTTTATCTGGTCGCGATTCTTAGAAGAGAACGATTCGAAGATGGACATCGACGAGGCGCTAGCCTCTTTTTATGGCCGGGTCATATATCTCGAGGGGAATATTATGCATAGCCAATCGGATATCAGAGTGCGAAAGAGCCCGCGTAGAACTAGTATTGGGGGGGGGATTGGGCAGGTTCGGCTGGACGAGTGGCATGCCAGGGGACAATAAATCTGATCCTCGAGGTTCGCACTCCTTCTCCTCTCTCTTCTCGTTTCTCCAGTAGGGAGAGCTCGCCTCTTGTAACTGTAGAACGCTGTCTCGGGGAGTTATGAGATAGGAAGAAATTGCGTTACTCGTTGCCCCTGTCATAAGTGATATGCAAGTACGCCAGAGTACTTGCTTCTCTGTTGCTCTAGTATTATATTCCTCCTGCTTGCTCTCGAGTGTCTCAGGGATGAATCACAGCTCTCTCTATCTTCTTGAACATAGCTTGGATCCCTTGATCGGTAGATAGGGAAGAGAGGAATGTCATGCGTAAATATTACGTCCTGTTATGTAACAACTCCTCCCCCCTCGTCGACCTAAGTTTGGTCCTGGCAAAGAGGTCCGGCGGAGAAAAAGGAAGTAAGGCGACACTCTTAATCCTACTTTCTAATCTCTAGGACTAAAGCAGTAGGCAGAAAATCGCGCGTCCAAAGTGACGTATAAGTTTCTAAAGCTCCACTGAGTGAACGCAATTTCGTAGAGAGGATTGAAAGGAAGCCAGGGGGCCTTTTAATGCCATTCATGGATTCTTCCACTTGTATCCTACCTTTTGAAAGCTTCGAATCGACTCCTAACTGTATTATGTCTCCCGGTGTTATTCTATGCTAGGCTGTAAGAGGCTCAAATACATTTAAAACAATGCGAATTATGGTAATCTATAAGCGAGTCAATTACGAGCTCATTGTGCTACGGCGATCAGACTAATGGCACGAGTGTTGTATGACAATTGTATGACAACTGGGAACGTGTATGAAGGAGCGGCGGACCAACGGAGTGCCGTACCTTATCGTTTCCCTATCTGAATAATCAAAACAACACATTAAAGAACGCGAAAGATCGACCTCCACGCGGGAGCGTAATTCTATTATTATCCAATACTGCTGGCGAAAGCGCGCACACTCTTTCATCTTAGGTGTAATCAGAAGGGAAAAACCAGTTAGTCAGAAACTCTGTAAATCCACACGATGTGAGAAATGGATAACAAACGAGCCAAGACCGACTCTCCGTCAACACTAAGAATGCAGGTCTTACTTCATCGGATATTTGAAGGGCGTGTATAACATGGATGGATCAGAGACAAGTTTCAAACCTGTTGCTCTAGTAAACATCTTCTTTTTTTTTTTTATGATCTTATGATATCAGTTACGAAACCACTCTGAAGACAGATCGACGAAGTAAAACCTGCTATTTTCATGTCACGAATCGTCCAAGTTCATCTCGCAAAAATTAATAAAAAAAAAAAAAATCAAACGCGGCATCCGGTAAAACAGAAGCAGAAGGTGTATTGTGGGTGTTTGATGGTGTCATTTGGGGGGTTGGAACGTGGAGTAGAGGATTGGTTACGAGCTTTCTTAAGAGATGCACTCTCGATTTCTGTCCAGCATTGGCATGCCAACTCCTCCACCTACCGTGGGCCTCGATGAACATCGCCCAGCAACCCCAGAAAGCCTGAGAGCTGCCGGAACGCTGTTCTTCCGCGGCTCTTTCCTTGCACCGATTTTCTGTATCCTCCACCGCCGCCTCCATATTTTTCTCCTCCTCCTCCTCCTCCTCCTCCTCATCCTCATCCTCATCATCATCCTCCACTTCCTCCTCCACCATCCTATATCCGTTTGCGTTCTGACCTTTGAACTTGGAAAGTGATTCCTCGTAGCCGTGTTGGGAGCGTTGCTCCCGATGATGTTCCGCGACGGTGTCAGCGGGATCGAAACCCAGCCTCTCCTTGTAATACGCCTGAGTCGACATCTTTCACGTTGATGAATCTATCACCACGCAGCACTCAATGATTTCGTGATAAGTCGTCTACCTTTTCCGATGTTCATTACATCAAAGACCCTTTCAAGTCTTATCACAATGTCTTTCTTCTTCTATGTCACAAGTCGAGACTCTCACCTTTTTTTCTTCACTAGGACACTTTAATAAGTGTTGGAAAAAATCGTACTAAGCCCTTTAATATCGGCTAGCCCTCGTTGACGGGCAAATTGGCCAAGCCGATTCGTTCGTCTGTCGTCGATAATCGATGTGTCGTTGCTTATCTGGTGCGTGCTCGATTCTGGAGAGTTGGCGACGACAAGATTCCTGTTGCAGGAAGGCAGGCAGGCAGGCAGGCAGGCAGGCCACTGGCACTGTCGGTTGCTTTATCGGTGAGCAGAGAGAACCGATCAGCGAAACGTCATTTACACTCGCGTTCAATGCCCGCACCCTTTAAATCGATACACTGCGCGCCAGGGCGCGCCTCGTTCTCCTTTCCTTGTTGCCCCGGGTAGAAAAGCGCTATGGCACTCCGAGAGTTCGTGGTACGCTTGGATTTTGGTCCCGAGGTCGAATTCACTTCCGTGTCTCTCAGCTTCCGGGCGCCCTTTCGTCCTCTTCTTCTCTTCACGACTCACGACACCACTCTTAGTAGAAGCCCTTGGCCTCACCGGTTCGTTTTAGATCGTAGAAGCCGGCACTCGTCGCGCCGCACTGCCAACAATAGAAAGAATGGGGGATCGCTGAGCTGATCGCGAGAGCCAAAGCGATCCCAGAAGCACCTCCTCCTGGACTATATAGGATTATTGGTACGTTCAAGGAATGGGAGTGTTCCAGGTGGAAGTAATCACGAGATGTCCCGCGACTCACTTTCTTCGTTGGCTAAGTGATCATCTACTTTGCTTGGCTCTCCAATTTCATAAGCCAGCCAAATGGCTAAGCCGCTCCCTTATTGAAAGTAACCCTCTTATAATGGACTAATCGGCCGATTCTAATACACGATATCTAATTAAGGATTCATTCTTTCCCTTGGAAAGTAGAGTTCTATTAAAATAGGAATATTGAATAGAAATAATGAAATAAGAGAGGGTGGATGTTAAATATTCACTGAATGAATATGATGGAGTTAGGTGTAAGGAATTGCAGCGGCTTACGCGTACCGGCTGACACTAACCGATAGGCGAGGAACAGGCGAGCGGCAAAGGCAGACGAATAAATGGAGAGATAGACTGGTGGCGAGCGAATGAACGGGGCGAAACGAGCGCGTACGACGACCGATCGGGCCGAGCGAACGCACGAATAAACGAGCGCGGCGACCGATCCACCGAACTGACGCGGTCCACGGGACGACGACGCGTGCTGACTGAGGGACACACGCCGCTGCCACCGGGGAAACCCACGGGCATCGAGATCGCCGCATATGGTAATGGAAGCAATGCCATGTGGGTGTCGTCTTCTGGATCGCGGCGAAAAGCAACGATGCCAATTGCGGCACCCACCAAGCGCAACACACTCTCTCACTGCTTACGGTACAACACACGTATACGCCGCCCCGCTAGCTAATCTCCTCGTAAACAATACGTCTTTCCAAATCAAGCGAAACACCTTGCTTTCGATTTATACCGCTCTCTGTAACCGACTGATTGCCTCAGTTAACTCTCAATCGAGTCATATCTTTCCTTTCGATATCACATGCGTTATCATTCTTCTTATCAAAAGCTTTCATCTAATCTCACTCTTGATATATGTTTTATCAACGTGGTCAATGATTCCCTAGGTATATATATATATATATATATATATATATATATATTGCAAAGGGTGATATACATGTAGGCTAACAATGTGAACATTGCCCTGTTAAGAATACATATCCGGCAGGTAATGCAATTTTCATGAATCTGTTAGCAGGAGATTTGAGATTGAAAATAGATATGGTTGGTGAGAATCGGTAGTGAAAAGGTTCGGTGGAGGCGCGACAAGCGAGCGGTCATTCTTCCCGCGATGGATCAGTGCGTGTTAAGTGGTGCTAAAGATATACGAGAGTTTTTCCGGCACGCGGCAAGCTAGACGCACCAGGAAGCGCACCAGAGAAAGGGAATGGCTAGTAATGGAAGAAAGTGCAGTAGATATCACACACACACACACACACACGTGCACTGCCATAGCCGGGTGGAAGAAGAGACTTGGGTGTCGAGTTTAACGTACGAGCGACGAGCGCGAATGCCTTGCTCGTCGACGACGAGTACACACGTAGAAGAGATAGAAGGGGGGGGGGGGGGGGGGGTTCTTCTTCTTCTTCTTCCTAGACAAGCGCGCGGCTGCTGCTGCTCTCCGGTCCAGTCCGCCGGAATTAGATGCGAATAGAAAATAGAGTAACGCGCGTCCACGCGCCACGCGGCGGTTAGGTGAGGTCGTTCCAACTCTGCGTGCTCTCCTAGTTACGGGCCTTATAGAAAGTTCGAGAGGGAGAAAGTACTCGTGGTCGACTCTGGCCGCGCGCGCGCGCGCGCGCGCGCTTTAGGACACCTCTCGTAAATTCGTGGAATCTCCAAAACGGCCGAATACGTTCATGGAATTGGCGGTGTTCATCCAACACATCAAAAGCCTCTTTCATCAGAGATACTTATTCCGCCTAATGACTGTCTACCACTAATTAATTAAAAATATCCCTCTCTCGGTATTGTCATTGAAAAGGGACGAGAAATTCATATACGATTATTGGGAGAGGGGACGATGCGAGGAGGAGGGGCTGTCGACTCGACGGGCGACGAATTCCTTAGCGTTCCACTTTCTTCGGGAGCCTGTGCCTCAGCGTAGGAGGTGCAGGTTACCGGAGGACTTGTGCATTTGCCAGACGGAACGTCAAACTCTTGCCAATCGATTACGTGCGGGCGCGCCGCCGCCGCCGCCGCCGCCGCTTTGCTAACGGAGAAAACTGCTCGGCGAAGACGAAGAGGAAGACGAAGAAGAAGAAGTTGGGGAAGGAGGACGGCTAGTAAGGTGGATGTGGAGGAGAGAGAGAGAGAGAGATAGAGTCGAGTAGGCAGAAGCAAGAGAGAGAATGAAGGGGGAGAAAGAGAGAGAGAGAGAGAACAAGAGGGGGAAGGTACGGGTGAAGAGGGGGCGGAGGGAGATCGGCATAATGCAGGCTGCACAGGGGCCTGCTCGGCGGCATTCTTGAGCCAAGCAGCATAACGGGTCCATAGTCGGTTCTCGGACGACTCGGTTCTGGAGGTGACTCTCTTTGCAGCCGATCAACCTTGAGGCATGCGCCAAAGTCCATTATAAGTAGCAGACTCTTCAGGGAGAGTGAGGGAGCGAGAGCGGCAGTGTATACGAGCTAACCGGGCCGAAGGGATATAGTATACCGGTCGGTCGGGCTCTACCACTCGTGGAAAGCAAAACATTTACTATCTCTGCTGTGTTACGTCACACCTTTTCGGTCTAATACAATTGGGGCTCTCCTTGAAGAGAAGGAAACCGGGTCAGGTCGAACTTCGTCCTATGCATGATAATCAGATTGCGAGTACTGCGGTGTCGGAAGTAGGTTTATGGTATACATGTGATTTTTTGTTTTGTTTTATATATATATACCCTGATGATAGGAAGGTGATGTGATGGTTGTTCCTACTCATGTTTTCCCTGGCAAGGTCTTTGCATCAGCGTCCATTCATTAAGTGGACGGACACGGCCTACTTAGAAGCGATACGCACTCCGATATCTATTTACCATGTGCGCGACACGAAAGAGAACATTGTGTTGCCGAGCGATCTTACGACGCAAACCGCGTGCATTTGCAGAACGATGTAACGTAACGAAACGAAGCCCACCTCCTACTTCTCCATCTATGCGCACTCTAATGATATCTCCTCTTATTGGCACGTAACGCGTGTCCAATGTAACTCTAGAAAGAAATATCAATTACCGATTGACCTTTGCCATCGATGCATTTCGATCGTTCCTCATACTTTTTAGCCTCGAACTTGATACCTCCCGCACGCGGCGGCGGCGGCGGCGGCGGCGGCGACGACGGCAGCGGCTACGGAGACACCTAGAAAGTAAGCGCACCGCGTTACGTCTGGAATTCAAGATCACCGATTACATTCTTACGTCATCGGTGTTGTATGTTGGCCTCTGTCGATGATTCTTTCGAAATTTCCTACTAAAACCGCAGAGGATACCGCGCGCGCGCTTTGCCGGTGCGACGATGTCATCGCCAAGCATGAGATTACGTCAAACAGGGCGCCGCCCGTCGCCCGTTAGCCGCCGCCCCTCTTTCCTTCGCGGTACGACTTCCCGTTGACAAATATCATTCACGCTCTTACAGGACACTACTGCGAGCCTAACAGCCAAATAAGTACGGATCCCCGTGAAGAACGGAGTCGTTGAGTAGTCGTAGGTGGGGTTGAGACTATGTTGTTGTCGTCGGACGATGGAAGGAGAAAGAGAAAGAGAATGCAAACTGACAGAGCGTATCTGAAAGCCCACGGAAAAGCAGAAAGAAAGAGAAAGAGAGCTTGAATACCAGCTGTACGAGAGAATAACGCGAGAAAAGGTGAGGATTGAAAAGAGAGTAATCGGAAAGGAATGGATAATTCATAATGAGGGGTAGAAACGGTGCGAGCGTGAAGTAGCGCGTATCCGAGATAAGCGAACGATAAGCGCCAGCGAAAGAGAGCTATTTCAGTGGGATAATCGGTGACATTCCGTATAAGTACGTTGACTCACGAGGTCCGACGTTTAAAAGCCTGTTCGCGCCAAGTGGCCATAAAATACGGGAGCCGGCCGCGGTGCCGTCCGTTCGAGATGATTACGATGCTCTTACTGTCAAGCGTTAGTGGCCCTGCTCTCCCACGAAACACGCTGCCGGCCTAAAAACAAACTGTCCTCGTATCTGCGAAAGCGAGAGGAAAAGAGAAGTCACCGGAAACCCGGTGCATCTGAATGGGGTTGACAGGGCAGCAACAGCAACAGCAGTAGCAGCAGTAGCCACTGGAAGACTGGAGAGCGAGAATGCAAGAGGGAGAAAGGAGGAGATTGGTCGCGCCAAATTAAGAAATCGCAGGTAGAGCGCGCTAAGTGGACGTACAACAGGGACAAACACACGTTGCGCCTTTGCGATTCTGGGGAGCCAGGGGCCGGTTTGTCACACACCGAGAGAGAGAGCACGGCGAGTCTCAAGCTCTTACGTAATCAGCGTCGTATTCGATGAAAACGACTTTCCTCTCTCATTCTCCTGTGACCGGTAACCACCACCGCCAGCCGGCTTTACACCGAGGTTCGCCTCCTTGCTGTGTTTGCCCCTGCTTGCTTGCTTGCTTGCCTGAGCCTCGCACCACTAAAAACCTCAGGGTATTCCAGTTACAGTGAATTCTTGTCGGAGATTCCTCCGGTATACCAAGCATTCCACGCATACTTCCGACTCTAAATCTGACGCCCTCGCGACGATGAGGATGCAACACGAGCGAGTATCTTCGTCTCGAGTTGACCTCGCGCTCGAGAGCTACCCTTTTACGAAGATGAACCATTAGTTCCAATAAGCGTGCGAGATAGCTTATAGCGAGTGCCGAATTGTAAATCAGCTCAATTATCTTGGTCAAAGCGAGCAGTGGGACCAAATGGTTCGAGGACAGCCGGCACAACAAGATGCGGGCGCACACCGCATCCAATTCATCCTGCTCTATATAACAAGAGCCATCGTCGATGTTCTTTTATTCATCTCGAAACCGTCTGTCACCCTGTACATTAATTAACCCTTGCAAGTCCAGAGTGGTGAAAGCATCTTTTCGCATTACTGTCACTATTGCTTCGTATAATACTCGGTCCAGAAGGGATAAGAAACGATTAAGTGGCTCGGGCAAATATCCGGGGCGAGTGGAGTGGCCGAGCAAAGTAGGGGCTTTTAAAGCGCCTGGGGTACAAGGAGTCAGTAAGAGAGAGAGAGAGTGAGAAAGAGGTGAGGGTAGGTGTGTCAGAGAACGAAGTGTGAGTCACGGAGACGCCTCGTGTGGTGCTCTCCACGCGTCGAGAGCGCGTAGAGCGACAGGTCGCACTACCGTCGATTTTCCAGGCGGAGGGATGTATGTATACCTATGTCGCGCTCGGCGAGAAATATGTACTGGCACCGAGTCACACACACGCACATAGAAACCGCGTGGACAAGAAGCGCGAGCAGAGAGAGCCACGCGGCCAGCCAGGCCAGGCCGCGCACGTGTCGTCGTGTTGTTGTGAACGGTCTCTCTCACTCGAGAGAGAGAGAGAGAGAGAGAGAGAGAGAGAGAAAGAAAGAGAAAGAGAGAGAAGTTCAACCGGCGACAGCGGTGGCCGCGGACATCTCTCACTTCTGATGTGGCGCGAGCTCGCTGCTTCTTTCTCTCTGTCGTGATGCACTGTCCAGCAGTAGCAGCCGCAGGGATATCGAAACGTCACAGTCACTGTCACTCTTCCTCTTGCAATGATACTTGACTCCTGCTTCTTATCTTCTTCTTTTTTCTTTTACTGCCGGCGCGACACCGTTGTCGTTGGCCGACGTCCTGCCAGCTAGTGGTGTTGTTGCCCGTATGCCTGACGGTACTAGAGCCTCGACACTGTCGCCGGATTGGACCAAGAAGGTGGACAGAGGCACACGCACTATCGGACACCGGCCGAGAGAGGCCGAGACGTGGCACTGGAATTCCTGGTACCGCAGCGACAGCGGCGTTGACGAAGTCGACGCGTATCCGGAACCTCGGCCAGTGTGTTGTGGCCAGGTAGCAAGCAAGCAGGCAGGCAGGCAGGCAGGCAAGGCAGGCAGGCAGCGCAGCGCGCGCTAGTGAACGAAGAGCGAAGCGAGCGTGTGCGACGAGGATGGCAAAAGCCACAAAGAGAAACACGCGCGCACCACTCGCGCGCCGAGGGAAACGGCCAGACAGAAAAAGACGGAAGGAGAGACCGAGCGAGAGAGACAACCCGCCGGAGGAATAAGGATCAAGAGAGCCGGCGCTCGGGAGACAGAGAGAAGAAGTACGTTGAATGGAAGAAGGAGAAAGAAAGAGTGAGAGGAGGGTAGGGAGTGTGAGAGACTGACTGAAAGGTGGAGTAGGGACGGCTGCTGCTCGGTTCGAAGGAGAGAACGAGTCGACTAGAGGTAGCAATAGAGATAGACCGGCCGAATGACTAGGGGCAAAGGGGGGGTGGACGGGTGGGGGGCAAAGTGGAAAGGGGAGAGATAGAGAGAGAGAAAGAGAAGGAGGAAGAAAGGAAAGAGAGCCGACTGGGTTGGAGAAGACGCGGTTTGCCGGTCCGTCGTGTAGAGCACGTCGCCTCAACACAGACTGCGCTGCTCTGGACAACTGCCGCCCACCCAAGCTGGCTCTCCCTCGAGGTTCCAGAACCTACTCCTCCCGCACCTCCTCACCCGCCAGCGAACCCTACCACTGCACTGCTCTCGCGCATCCTTCACTTTCTCCGTTCAAGAGAGCGAGACGCCAAAAGGCTCTCGTATCCGACAGAGAGAGCGAGCGAGAAGGTCGAAGGCGTCCTTTGACGGTGCACCGCTCTCTCGCGCTCTCGCTCGCGGGATACAGCATGCAAGCCAGCCAGCCAGCCGGCTTCTTGGTTCCTCTGGACTGGTCCGTAGTCCGTAAGGCAGGTCACGTAACGACAGGGGCACGCTGTGAAGAAGGCGCGAACTAGATAGCACTCCAACTCTCCGTGCACGCATGCATCCACTCAGCCTTTTTTTTTTCTTTCTTTTTTTTTCTTTTCTTGGCAAGGCTAGCTCCGACACGTCGTTGTCGACCGATCCCAGCACGCTCTGGAACGCACCTAGACACCGGTCGAGCAATTGTAGCTGGTTTGACCTGACCTTTCCTCTGCTAATCAACTAATAACAATATTCATGAGAGACTGTGGCCGAGAAATGCCAATGGAAACCGGAGTGATTTGCCGAGGTGTTTCGTGTGGTTGGATATACAATGTAGCATAGGAGGATGGAATTGAGGAAGATGGTCGCGTGGTGCGTCGCGGCGGTGTGCATGATACAGTACGCGATCGGTCACCCGGCCCCGTACGTTGACTTTCGACTGAAAATACGACGACAACTTGACCGCCCGAGGGAACGAAGGGAATGGAGATGCCGGAGGAGAGTGGAGTTCTGGGAGGGGTGGGCGCGCGCGGATGGTGGGTTCTTGATCCTCAGCCAAAACCGGCGAGCGACCACGGAACGCTATGCTCAATCATACACAGCATTCCAGAGCCACGCGTAATTGCCATTCATAATTGGCAGTTGGATAATGATGTTTCCACCATGAACCTTCTTCGTAGCTAGTCTGTTTTCATTTTGCAATTGACATACCATTCCCGTACATTGACATCCACACACCAGTCACATCATTCTACGAATTTCGATAGCCTTACAATCAATCGGCCATCAATTGCTTATCGCTGCGAAGTTGATGGAAAAGGAAATGACGATTTGTACCAAATGTATCGAAACACTGCTGGCAGTTTGTACGATAAAACTTCATTATCGCTGTGATTGCCAGCCCTTATCGGACTTCCCAAAAAGGCCGCGATCTCTCCCGTAAATAACTACGGAGAATTTCCGGCATGTACCGCCAGTGTACATATGTTTCAGCTATATAAAGTCATCGATAAATTTGCGAGAATACATCCCCAGTTTCATTCTACGGCGAAGTCGATTTAATGCGCGTCGCGTGTACTTGTATCAGAAATAAGTCATCCCGATAAAAAGTCGTCTCCATTCCCTGATTTAACGCTGACGGTGACCAAGCGTGCGGAAGCGCAGTGGTCGAAATATAGTATAGTTCTCAGGTAGAGAGGAGAAAAGAGACGAGGGTTCATTGGTGTAAGTAGGGAAAGTAAGAAGAAGGTTCGCTCGTGAATACAAATTTAAGAAGGGCGAGCGAGACGCGAAAACTCTTCTTCCTCCAGCGCAAGGGATGAAATACTTATGAACTAAGCATACTACTTTTCCTTGTTCATGTCAGAGTATCGTCGCTTCTTGAATTCTCCATACAAGATTCACCCCCTTTTTACCTTTATTTTTTACGTGCGTTGCTTGCCAGCCAGAAGGGGCTTGCACTCGCATTCCTAACTGTACTGAGATCGAACAAGAGATTGGTATTCGAAATATATATTAGGAGCGAGCACCCCGTGCAAATTCAGTCTCAGGGTGCCGTTCGATTGTCTTAGAGTGCTAGAAATTCTCTTGCGCGAATTGGGAAATCGGCTAAACACGTACGTGCTCATAGGAAGAGAAAGAGATTGAATCGATGTCGATGACTTGCGTAATGCGGCCGTTGTCACGCTACACCCTAAACGATATCGGTTTTCGCGAGAACTGCAAATTCCCGGAGACGCGCCATTCAACGCTACAGCGGCCGAGACGAATGATAGAACGACGGATAAGGGGTAAGTAAGATCACGCGAGCAAAGGTGTCAATCAGCCTGAGGCGTCAATTGAGCAATCGCTTTGCCAGACAAACAGTTAGCGTGCACGGCTCATCCTCAAAGTCTTGCTATCTAGTTATGTACTGATTTCTCTTTCATATATTTCTGTGCCTATTGACGTGAATACTCTCATCCACATTGAAAATTCTTCCACTTAGATTAATTATCTATGATACAGTATAAATTCATCCGCATACGTTATAGACTATTCTATGTCATTGAACTGGAATTACCATAAGATATGTGGTTGGTCGTAAGAAATGAAGGGATTATTCTAACTGGTACAGGGGATGATTGTAAGTGGCGAGATACAAGAGGACATCTAGCGCCAACCGCGCAGACTCCTAGTCTCTCTTAACGTAATCGTCAGGGTCGTCTCCAGTGAAACTGAGATCCTTATTATGACACACACATAGTAAAGAACAGCCCTTCCTTTTTAAGGTGTCGGTTAGTTCTAAGTAAGCAGCCGCAAGCCAGGTAATACGTAAGACATGATGTCACCTAATAACACTGTCAAGTTCGCAAGATTCTCTCACGTCCTCCGTAACGCTCAGCTGACTCTGAACTCGGCAGCCTCGAGCGCATTTTCCCCCCCCCCCCCCCCCATCCAACGATTTGTCGTCATCGTTCAAAATATCCGAGCTAATTTCCTCATAGTTTTCCTCGATGCCTTATCCGCCGCTGGTAAGTGCAAGCACCCGAGAGCTCTCGATCAACGCTAACACAGCGTGAATCTATGCCTGTTTCTACCATGAACGTAGAATCAATCACAACTTTTACCGGCCGGTTAACTATAACTGCTATTCCCTCAGTCCATTTTCCCTCGGTTCAAGGTAAAATGTACATTGTCTTGAGAACGGAAATGGATTCGTTAAACAAACCGATGTGTTGCGGCTTGCACGAAGAAGCAGCAACAAAGAGCTGCGTTCTCCGAAGACCCCAGTTTAAATAAAGTTTCGGCTCCAGGCCGACATAACAGTCTCGACACGAAATTATAATCAAGCCTTTGCTCGCCAGCGATGGAAGCCTCTGTTTTCCAAGAAAGTACAGTGATCTCTGAGTGACTAAAAGCCTTTTGCTCCCGTTGGGACACGTGTCGTCCCTTGGCTGTCGAAGTTTTATTCGCGCGCTGCTAACGAAACCCGAGGGAAGATATCTTGTAAAGAGAAAGAGAGGAAGCAAGAGGACGATAGTCGGGGCGTGCGCTCGGGCATCGAACCGTGACCCGAGCACCTGTTGCCGCCTCCACGCTCCTAGATTAATACGAGCCGATCTAACCTGCCTCCACTTCCTACCTCGCTGCGCCCAAACTTGCGCAGCCTGACCCGAAGAGGATGCGCCGGACCAAGACACGACCGACACTCTTCTCCAACCTTCTTTCAACGACCTCACCTTTCCCCCCCCCCCTCCTCCCTCCTCTTCAATCTCTCACCCTCCTTTTTCTCTGTGCACACGATTACCGGATGATCGTAATTGACGATGCCAATGTATTCTTATGATAGCTCCTCCTAACTGTACCCTCTTTCTTATTCGGTCTAGTTGAGACTTGAGTAACGTTACGGAGACACCCGATGTGGGAACTTTGCGATACAAGGCATTAGGTTTGGGAAGATCGCGTCGCTCATTAGTCGTCCACGAAAATGTAAATCGACCCGTTAGGACCTGGGATCTGGGACAATGCACGCATTCGTGTGGAATTCTAATTAAAGAGTCATTATAGGCGCACGCTTCATTGAGACGACAGTTTGTCTTTGCAGCGACTGGTGTGAATGACAATTGACGAGTGTACCGCGAAGGACTTCCATTCAGGATGATCGGGAATGCCGATACCGATTGATGTATTCGTAGCTAAGCCGTTATAATCCCATAGTATACTATACGCTGTAGAATTGTTAATCCTGTACTACTCTATAATATTGACTAGGGCTGTTTTCATATAGAGCATAGTGGTAGGTCGGCAAATTGAGACGATAGTTGGATCAGTACTAATTGAAGGCTATTCTAGCACGAGGCAAAGAATACTGCACGCGATATCGTCTTATCAGTGGTGCCACGGTCAAATTTAAATGCAGTCTAATGGATCTCGAGGCGAGCACGAGCCATGCCATTTGGTTGAATTAGAGGGCAAAGTTTCGGCAGGTTAGGCAAAGATATTAGGGTCGAGGCAGACTGGTACGATAGGTAGTCCGACCCCGTTAAATCGCTCGCATTCCTCGAATTCGAGTAATCCAGCAACAGTGGCACCAAGCTACACGGGAATGCCAAATCCTCTAGGCGAGAACGGACGATTAGGCGTGAACGGTTAGGCTCGTGTAGAATTTCTGCTGGCGGGCGTTTTCGACTGGCAGGGACAGGTGCGTGGAAAAATGAGCCGATGACGAATGATTTCTCGAGGAGACTAGCGCGAGTGTTCTCGCTTAGCTTGACGTGCAGCACTAGTCGAAGGTCGCGTGGAATTGTGGTGCACGACAATTGGAAGAAGTGCAAGGAGCGCGCGGCGGGCTAAGGACGAAAAAACGCGTGGGCGCGGGCAAAAAAAATTCCCACGGTAAGGCGATCGTGCAGCACGGTGGAATCCGATATTTGTCGAATGGTCTCGAGTGTCTATTCCTGAGCAACACCCCTCGACGAAGGTCGAGCGGGATCACACCGCAGAGGATCGATTCGCCGAGCGCGCGCCAGCGATGAGACAAAGAAGCGCCGGTTTGTGCTGTCTATCGGCGAAGGTTTCCTCCTACCGATCAGATGGATGATGGCCACTGCTTCTCTCCTGCCGCTGTTGCAACTCTTCTGCAGAAGCGGAATCGTTGCCCGTTCTCTCCACGCCGAGAAGGGAGAACGCGTTATATTCCGCAGAAGTCGCTGTCCATATTTAGAACTGGCGAGTCTACCAAGTACTCTCTCTCTCTCTCTCTCTCTCTCTCTCTCTCTCTCTCTCTCTCTCTCTCTCTCTCTCTCTCTCTCGGCGGCTCCCTTCGCGCGACCCTTCCTTTAAATATGTACGTAAAGAAGGCGCAAGAAAGAGGGAGAGGAGAGAAGGCGAACGAAAGGGAAAGGAAGCGAGAGGTCGAAAGAGGTCCGCGCGCAAAGAACTCTTTATCGATGAGGGGGAGCCACGACGAAGCGACCCTTCTTTATGGTCGACATGAGGCTCAGGCAACACGAGACGACACTCGCGGCGAGCCAATTTGCATTCGGCCAACAATGCCTATCTACTCGCCAATCTTTCACATACAAGACGCACCCGATCCTAGAGTTTCTACGTTCCCATCTTTCAACAATATATCGCATAATACCAAGTCTTTAATTAGTTCTTGGAATAGACGACGATCTGTATGCAGCAATGGCTCGTCTTCTCTTAATCAGGGCGGCCGGCTATTCTCGCAATGGTAGCGAGACAAGTAGCACTTTGCTCTGCCAATTGTTTTAAAGTGCAGATCAAGCCGAGACGACGGCGGCGTCCAGGCCATTGTCATTGTCATTGATATTATCAGCAAGAGAATGTGTACACGACCTTGTAGGGCAAGTAGTATCCTCATAGAGGAGTTAAACGCAATGGACGAATATCAAAGCAAACAGCTGATTTTAATTTCGGTCTTCGGCTTTACCGCGCCAAATAATCGGCAGCGTCGAGTCAGATGTTTGCTCGAAGTGCAGCTGTGCGTGTAAGCCTGATCCACGTGAAAGTAGCACCAGGGGACCCACCGGGCTATTGATTTTCCCAGTGTTCGCCGTACCTGGGATCGATCGGTCACCAGTCGCAAGGCATAGACGCCACTTTTAACGTGCCACAGAGAGACAAACAGGCAAACAAGCGAACTGTAATGAATGCGCGACAAAAGCGCACGTCATTGGACTTTCGCCGCTTGGTTCCGCATGAGGAAACAACAGTCCGTACCCACTTTGCATTTCGGCTGAGTGTCCAACAGGTTCGTAGGTTCACGAAAATAAATGGTGTGCCGTTAAAGAAATACTAGAAGAAGAGTGTTGAAAAATAAAGGGGGAATACGTATGGTATCTATGTATGGCAGAAGGGAATGCGAAGCAACTGTTTCGAGTGCCAAGCCCGACGGCAGCGTGTTGCCGTGGTCGATGAGCGAGAAAGCATACATAAGTAATAGACGAAAAAAGAAGCACGCTATAAAAGAACAGGACAAGGTCTATGCACGCTATACCCGCGTGTTTTACTGCCTCAACGATTTTCCCGGCTTTTCCCTTCGTGCATTATGCGGCACCCTCTTTCTCTCGACATCTGCCCAGGAAAGCCTGCCTACCACAGGAGACTGAGGAAACCCCGGCAAAAGCACAGTTAGAAAAGGCGTTTCTACTCTCTAAAAAGGAATACTTCTAGAACCGAAGCGAACTGGGCGCGTTAACAAGAAGAAGAATAAGAAGAAGCACGTGTTCCAAGAAATTTTGGCACTCACCAGCGATGCGTAGGACGGCTCGGTCGGCAGGATCAAGCTGCAGTATACTGAGAGGCTTGTCCTTTACCCATTCCTTGAGACTTCCGTCCAGCTCGAACTCCATTATCCCTAGGCTTGGCCGGAGCTCTCTCTCTCTCTCTTATACCATAGTCGTTGAATCCAGGTACTTGGGCTCCCGAGGAGAGTAATTCGATTTCACAGCCACCGGCGCACCGTCACTGACAGCCGAGACCAAGACCGAGACCGAGATCCAAGATCGCGGCCGAGCCTCGGCCCTGACACTGCGATATATACACAGAGAGAACGCGATCTTCGCCCGCTCCTTCGCTCTCGATCAGGTCCACTGCGAGAGCGAGAGCACACTCTGCTTTGTCACTATTCCACCACTCGCTTCTGTCACTTCCTCGCCGGGCTCGCACGTGCGTAACAGAGAATACTGTCGACTCGTCCCTCGAAAAGTACGCGCGAACCCGCCCGCCTTCCACGTGCCCCGCGCCACTGCAGGAGGAGAGGAGGCCAGAGGGCAGAGCAAGCACAGGCACAGTCAGCACCAGCAGCAGCAGCAGCACCACCACCAGCCAGCCAGCCAGCACCACTCGGAGGAAATTCGCTTCTCTATCCCGGGGAGCGCGCGCGCCACGTTTGTTTACACCGGGCGCTCGCTGCTGTCCCGGTCTCTGTCCCTGTCGGTTCTGCCTCTCCCACCCTCACTTTCCTCAGAGAGCGAAGGAAGGGGTGTCCGCCTAAGAGCAGGGAGCACCGCTACCACGAGACTCAGGGTAGAGACGAGGTTTAGGGCCGGCTCTCTTCGCCAATGCAAAGAAGGTGGGGAACAAAGAGGAGAGAGAGTTGGTAGAGGGAAAAAGGAGGAGAGGACTTGTCGACCTGTTTTTGATGATAACAATACACCACACGGGAACGGGAACGGGGACAACGATGATTTAGCGGCAAAGGCTTGCTCTACGAGATGAGGTGTCCAACGACGACGCTCGGCTCTCGACAACCGAGGGGCGCACTCGCTCGCTTCGTATCCTCGACGCTGGCGGCGCTTACCGCAGCTTGGACTTGGACATAGCCGCACGCTACGGCAGATCGGCTCGCTCCTCTGGCTTTTCCCCAACGCTTGTCATCCGCACCTAACAACGCCCGAGCCAACAGTCCTCCTTGCTGCTATACGAGCCCCGAGCCACTCGCCAGGATGTTCTCCCGCCGCCCGGCCATTCCGGAAGCATTCTGCGAACAGAGAGCGGGGATGCCTTATTCACTTGGTGAAGTCGTCGCGACTCGCGAGGCTTCCTAGCCCCCTAGACTCCTCTCTCTCTCTCTCTCTCTCTCTCTCTCTCTCTCTCTCTCTCTCTCTCTCTCTCTCTCTCTCTCTCTCTCTCTCTCTCTCTCTCTCTCTCTCTCTCTCTCTCTCTCTCTCTCTCTCTCTCTCTCTTTCTTTCTTTCTTTCTCTCTCTTCTTTATTCTACTTATTCCGTTCCTTAGAACCGCCCCAAGTTTGGATCTGCGAAGCGAAGTAGGCAATTACGTCCGTTGTCGATCAATCAGTGGTATCGACTTGGAATTGGGAGGGAGGAAGCTTCAGTTAGGAATGCCAGGTGCTTGGAATTGGGGGGTTCTTATCGTGAATTCATTAGACCGAACGCGTAGGGCTTCGGGGTAGTCAGACTGTGTACAGGTCGCACGAAACGATAGCAGTTATCGCTGGAAGAACCCCGATAAGTTCGACAAGTTCGTAGAACGAAATCCATCTCAATTCTTGGACAACACGAAACGTATGTTTCTCTTTCGACATATAGAAGGTTAAATGCTCTGGTGAGACTAATGTAAAATGAATCAGAAAGAAGACGAATGCGTAGCTTCGTTGGCGGTCGCTTTGAGTCAGAATCTCTGCAGTTAGTGTAATGCAGCACGAACGCCCACGCGCGTTGCTCGCCTCTTTATGGAAAAGACAATACATCCAAACGAGGATCGGGAGTGAAGTAAATTGCCGGAAGCGGATGCAACGACGCCGGGCTGTCGTCCAGCCTTTCAATGTGACCCAGCATCCGCGCATTTTCAAATTCTACTTCTAACACAATGACATGACTGATGAACCAGCAATTCTAATTGCAGCTAGTTGCTGCCGATTCTCTTAGAATTTGAATTTCGTCATGAGATCACGCAAGCCCGTGTTCCCTCGCGTGTCGTTCTCTTATTTTCGTGAACGCACTCGCCGTAAAGAACGGATGTCCGACCGACTTTCGAAATGAGAAAAGCAATCCTCCAATGGATTCGTTGGTACATCTACTGCTTCGCGAAATATTCAGCCTGCATTCTATATTCATAAGTGTACTATATTTCTCGAATGTCTCGAAGGTAAAGTTTCGCAGTGCGGGCGAACGTGCCTGGAGTCGGTATTACGTAAATCATAAAAAAAAAAGAGTTCAACGTGCCGTTGAATGGGACAAAAAGGCGTGTGTCGAGAGAGACCGTATTTTTAAAGACAAAGTTCAAAGGCTACGGTTTCTCATACATGTCAAATATGTAATATGTAAGCGTTACTTTCAATAGGGGGCCTAACGAGACGCGTAGAAAATAAATTGCGTGACTTGTTTCCCCATGATTGGTTCTAGGCATTAGGTCGCCATTATTCTGGCGTCCACATAACACCCGTAACTTGTACGACTTTAATGATACGAATGACATAATCGCAAGGGAATCATTGATTTCGAAACCGGTATTCCGGTGGTAGAACGTAGCAGAGAGCGAATTGGCGTGGAGGCTCAGAGCACCGAGGGCGATAAACAAATGTGGAACACGGTTTATCGTGCACAGCATACATTATGACGGCTTCGGTGGGTCAATGAGCTGTCGTAAATGAAATATAAGACGCCGGTTTATTAAAGTGATCCCTTTTTTCAAGTCATAACGTGAGAATACTGTTGAAAGAGGCGAGGCATGAGTGCTAACGTGAGTTCAGCCACCCTAATACACGCAGACTTTCCGTAGGGACAGCGTGAACGAGTTAGCGTGGGGTGGTGCTCATTAAGTATAGAGGCTCGTTATTAGTATAATGAAGAGGGCCCTGCTCAACTAAACAGGCCGCAACAATAGTCGCGAATGGTAAATGAAGCCACTTGCGCATTTGTTTGACCTAACCTCGTGACAAGTAAATGAACGCGAATGTAGGTTGCACAAGCGGTTGGCCGAGCGCAGCCGAGTGCATATACGTGCAAAGCAGGAGCGGTGCGCTCGGCTGGCGATAAGAAAGTGCACGAAATGTAATGTCTGAATCGTAGCATGTTTCTGCCGAGAGGAAATCGGCACGGGTGATACTGTGCCGATAAGAAGGCGAGTTAGCGACATCTGCGAAAGACAGATGCGGGCGCCTTCAATTATGATAAGGCCCGGTGCGGGGCGGAGTGTGTCGCTCGGGAGAGAAGCAATGGATTAATAGAAGGCGGACGGTTGTTGCAGACTCACCTATGAATCGAGCGTACTCCCGGTCAACGTCAGGCCGGAGACTGTATCGGTTCTGGGAGGCAGACACGTACGTGGAAGTCGTCGGGGCATCGTAGCGCGACCAGCGGAACGAGGAAACGACGTGCGTTACCGTTCGATCATTCGTCTCTCGGTAGTGCGATGTGCGATGCGAAAGCAGGGAAAAATCAATGCTCACACCGGTAACCTCGTGCTAGGCGGCCCGCATTCGGCGTACGCCCGATTCTCTCACCCTTCCACGACCACTTTCGACGCACTCTACTATTCTCAGCACTGGCTCGCGCGCGCATACATCGCATTATCGCTTATCGAGAGGATTTTCGCGTTGGAAGTACGATCCGGTTGTTCCAGACGACGCGCCTAGCAGACGACATTTTGCTTTATGCGGAAGCGAGCGCACGAGGCGAACCCAGCGACACCGCGCTCGCGGTGGCGGCGCCTTTGCCTCGAAGAAACTTACAACTCACACCATCACCCCTCATCAAATGCATCTCATCGC
The DNA here is from genome assembly GCA_910593735.2 of Ectemnius lituratus. Classification (NCBI taxonomy): domain Eukaryota; kingdom Metazoa; phylum Arthropoda; class Insecta; order Hymenoptera; family Crabronidae; genus Ectemnius; species Ectemnius lituratus. The sequence continues at coordinate 1,090,645 of OU343036.1, read as the reverse complement.
GCCTAGATAATACACTTCCACTGACGAACTCACTCGTCCGATCAATAAAAAGTTTAGCTTTTATTCTATTTGTCTCTCATTACCCTCCTTTCTATATGCCCCGCCTTTCCTGCCACTTGACGATATAATTCTACTTCCTCCCAGGTTATCCTGTACTTCCTTCCCACTCGAATGCAATCCCCAGTTCTTTCTCGTTCCCATGTACAGTGGTATCACATGTGTGCTTACCATAATGTAAAATTCCCACCTGTGCTTACGCCACCTAAATTCTAGTACAGTACCGTGATAAACGAGCATCTTATGGAATGCATGTTGTAGTCCTTGGCGCAAGGACACGCATAATCTGAGAGAATTACAAAAAGATTGAAAAGAAAGTGCGAAGTTGCGCACACAGTGCTTTAGTCAAGGTAGTTGGGAGTTGGGAGTTGGAATCGTCTTCTTTCAGGTTCAGAGAGCACGCGACCGGCCGGTCGGTGATCGCTCATAGGATTGATTGTCGGCACTGATTGACACGCTACATCGATGTAGGTGATTAATGATATTGATCGTATATTGATATAGGTGTATTATCGGTGGGATTACTACAAAGGTCGTTAAAAAAACTTGACGAGTGAACACCGTCCCAGATAATGGGCGAAGGATAGGTGTTTTGTGCATAAGCGACAGCAGATCTCAGCATTACGTCATTCCTATAAATGATGACATCAATTCTACGTGAGGTCCCAGAGGCGGTTACCGCGGCGAACGGTAGCCTTCGAAACCACTTGCTTCACTTGATGTCACCGCTAAATAAAGCGCACTGACACGGTCGATAAATCTGGTGGGCTTTTTCAGCAACACTACCTTCTGCCGTGACTGTACACATGATTGTGAGCTAGGTGTTAAAGGCACTATACTTTGGTAATTAGGCAGTCGCTTGTTAAAATTCATAGAGGGGGTTAAGAAGTCGGATCTATTATGGGCGAACCCGTCATCATACGACCGCTTATGGTACCCGGGAATCGTAATGAAATGGTCTGCCTATTGGTCTTAATAAATGTGATTACTGTAAGACCCTGGCAAATAGCAGACATTATAATACTTTAAAAGGTTGCATTGACCATTGTATTATAGATAGGCGAAAGAGGGAATAGTTTTATATCGTAATTTCCCTGGACCTTCATCAATCTTGCTACCTGTGGAGCAGCGAACAGGTGGCGATCACCTATTCAGCCTCTACGGAATGAATCCCGACCTGTACCCGCGAGATTCTCGAACGTAACCCGTGTCGCCCTCCTGCTTTTCGAAACGCTTTCTGGTTCTCTGTCGGCCATAGCAGTAATATGGCGCGAACATTCTAAATTGTTCCCACCATTGGCTTTCTCCTTCTGCAATCTCCTAATCATATCCTCTTTCTGTTTAATAAGTTTCTTTAATCGTCGAACCTTTGACCGATACTCTCGTTTCATCTTGTGGACTCGAGATTCCTGGACCTTTATCCTCTTCTCTACCGTTGCAACTTGTTGTTTGGCACCGCATTGAACAATCTTGAAAATTTAGTATAAGATTACTCACAGGGAATTCCTGAATTACGCTAGAATAATTTGGAGCCTACTTGAAGCTGATTTCTCAAGCCATCCACGCGATTTGTGATTGTTTTTCCAAGACGATCGATACTTTGATTCTCTTTCTCAGTTTCGTGTAAAAGTTTTGTGAGTTTTTCTCTTTCCGCAACAACCCGTTCGTATTCTGAGAATAACTCTTCGCAATATGCGGTTGTCTTGTTTAATTGCTTTTTGAAGGAATCGCAAGATGTTTGGGTTGATCGCACAAGACAGCGTGCATGTTCCGATGTGCGCTGGGCACGCCTATAAAAATGTATGATTCTGTAAATATATAACACGCAGGAAGATTGCTGAACTAAGATAAGGTTGTTATAGTACTTGAGATTTCTTTCCAGTGTTCTATTTAGATCCTTTAGATGATTTCGTTCTGCAGTAATGGTGATTATTATTTTCTCATCTCTCATCAGAGCTTCTTGAGATTGTTTTATTTGACATGACAACTTGTCTCTTTCGGCATCATATTTGTGTTTAAGTTCATCCAATAGTCTTTTACATTCTTGAACTGCTGCAGTATGAACAACATCAGGGACACTGTTTCCCACTGTATTATTTAGGCTTTCCAGTTCTCTACTTAAAGTCTCATATTTCTCCCTTAATGTACTGAGCTGAGTGGTACTTATTTCACATTCTTTTTTGAGGAACTCATTCTGTTGTATCGTACTGTGTAACTCGTTCTCATACGACAGCTGTGCATCTTCCGCATGGCTCTTATAATCTATAGCTTCTTTTATAAGAGATGCATTTTCTTTCTTTAGAAGTATACTGCTTTTTGCAAGGACTTTGATCTCATCCATGTATCTGTCGCACTGAGTGATTCAGGTTAAAATAAAGAATGTAAAACACCGATATCTGTAATTATTTACCTTCGACGTTAATTCCTCTACTTCCTCGTGCATACGGTCATTTTCTTGTACTACTTCCTTACATCTGCCCCCAAAGACTGCCAACTCATGCTCGTACTCAGTCAAAAGTTCACATTTTTCTGCGATACTTTCCTGATATGCATTTAAAAGTGGAGCCAAAGCATGTAGATTGACACTACCCCAAGACTTTGCAACTATCTCATCTCCAACATTTATATCTGTTATCCTTGGGATAATATCTATATTTCCAGTCTTGCTTCTTGTTTTGTCTCCATGAGATCTTAGTTTATCTTGATACCGCTCCAGTTCTGCATTTAACTGGTATATTACATTCTTCAACAGACTTATGTCCTCGACAGACTGAGAATTTTCAGTTTCCAGTTTCTTGTTACGAATAGACAGTGCATTTTGTATTTTGCTGCTTTCTTGCAATGCATTTGTCATTTTCTCATACTGGGACTGTAACTGCTGATACTCCTTTTCACGATGTTCTAGCAAGTTACTCACTCTCCGACATTCATCATAAATCTGGCTCTCATTTTTAGGCAATTTTCTGTACTCTTGTCGTAACTGAGAGATCAGCTGATCAGTCTCCCTTATTTTTGCTATAATACCTGATGAGAAAGAGAGATTTTCTGTTATACCATCATATTATACAACTAGTCAATGATTCACCTGGATCAGCGTCGATTTCTATGAGCTGCTTTGTTAGCATATAATTCTCGCGCATTAACTTTCCTATAAGCTTCCTTAGACGCCTGTTACTCTTGTTTCTCGAGGTCAAGGAATCTGAATCGTGCAGGGTAATATCATTCGACGATTCGCAATGATTGCTACTAGAATGAGTGGTTCGTCTACACGAAGGTGTGCGTCTACGACGGTACACCGGCCTGCAACCCATTTCTCGATCGGTTCTGGTCCACTGTTAATAGAAATATTCCTGAATGTCACCCCATTCCACAACAGAGGCATTTGTTTATGCGAACAGCTGATAGTGACAGCAATTTACAAACGTATATGCATAGTAACCATTTCAGATATCATTTGAATCAGGTGTAGTTTGTGTGAAACTGTTCGGTCATTACCTTATCGTTTCGACCGTCAATAGTTTCCTCGCGATTGGCCATTACGCTTGCAAAGGATTTCGTAAATGTAGAAGCACTTTGTTAAAATATTGCGCACCTAACAAAATACGACTTACTTGACCGAACACGCCACACAGCTGAGTTATGTTTTAATAAGTTTTTAACTAAATAACTAGTAGCGCTTCAGTACATGAACACATTCATTCTATACGTAGTAACTGCGCGTTGCACTCGATATATGTCGTACTCCAAGCGTAGATACATATGTGCACTGCAATGAATGAGTTTGTATTCTTTGTACCCACGCGCTGCCATGGAAACCAGCTATAACAGTGTGCACTAGGTTTAGATAGGGTTGGGTGGGATCAGATAAGAATGGGCATCTGCGCTTGCGCGGTATGGCAAGTTGTTCTTTGCAACTGAATCGTAGCACACCTTTTTATCCGAATCTAATTTTAAGGTCTACAGACTGAAACAGTATATTAATTATTACTAACACACTAACATTTTGCTTTCCGACCGACAGTAAAAATACCTGTCCTACTTTGTCGCCTACACGTGGCAGCGTTGAATGCTATCCAATAGATTATATATTTACTATTATAATATAGTTTAGATCCCATTGATTTCAAGATGAGTAATTACTGTTGATATGTTTCTGTATCTGGCATGAAAATCAATCTGAATCGTTGTGAGGTCGGCAATTGAAAGAGGAAAGTGTGATATAATGCTAGGCTCTGGTTGTGCAGGGCTCCACCAGCTGGTACATGCGTGTCATTGGTGCGCGTAATCCTCTCCACCGTTCTTCATTGAAATTTTGCTGTAGGTCAGGAGCGAAAGGGTTGTCTAGATCAGTCGGCCAAGCGCGTGGGAGAGGGGAAGGACGAGGGTGAGGGGCAAAGTTTTTAATAAAAAATGTAGCTGTATTGGAAAGGGTGAAATTGTTGCGATAAAGAACAATCGGTCTTTCATGAGATGCATCTTCTTTTGCTTAAATAAAAAGTTCTAAATTGGAAATCCTGTTTGCAACTTAAAATCTGCAATCTTCGAGATTATAATGAATTTCGCGTTCGGCTGTTATACAAGAATGCCAAGAGACACGATCAACATGTCAGATAATGAGAATTTGTATTGCTCGAATCTCTCTTTGCGGATTTTCGGTCGAAACATATATTTATGATTATGATTTATATGATTCGTGTCACGAAATTCATGAATATTATAACTAGCGTGTGACTTTACTGTGCGCTTGCTGGAAATGAGTTCGCGGAATGCTCGGTTGAGATCACCAAGGTAGCAGGAGGGAAGCATGCCATTGAGACGTTGAAGGCAACGGTGATTACGGTTATCAAATGCTGGACTGTCTAGCTTACCCTGTGTTTTATCATTTGAACTTGATCATAGAAAGTTAAAATCCTGACTCGCTGGGAGTTCTGAGAAAGTGTTTAATACAAATACAATTTAATAGTCAAAGTTATTAGAATAATATATGATCCTGCTGTTCTGATTGAAGTTACGACTTAGTATGCAAGTTCAATGACAAATTATCATTGTGTGACAGTCCGGAAAAGTTATTCCGTTACTGCCTACCTTGACATACCAATGTTTGCACAAGCAGATGGTTATTTTCAGGGCAATATACATAACTGCAAAGCACTCGGGCAAAGCTGAGGCGCTCGTGGAAGAATTAGGTGCTGTGATATCAGCTACTTCATATCTCATTATTTACACGCAGATGCTGTGTCTCGGAGAAACGCTATTTAAACTGTAAAACTTGTAGTCAGAACTATCCGCGAGCTGCTAAGGAATTTAACGTTTAATTAGTTTTGACAGACTATCGAGAAACTTGCACGATAATTCTTAGTCGAAAGATGTTAGTCTTTCTTCTCATAAATTTGCCATCACTGCCAAGGCGTGTAGCTAATCCGTATGGCGAGATAAGGCCACGTGATTTTGTTCGTCAAATTATCAGATATCACGGTAACTCGGAGTTAACTCTTCGGAATAAAAGGCGCGAAAGGTAGATTAATTAGAACAGAAAAAGGCTGCTCTTGCGACGACAGTAGCCGAAATCACTACGGATGCGTGAATTTATTACGACAGCCGCAACCGCGGCTTCTCGCGATTTTAATGGCACTTCGAAAAAAGGTAAGCAGAAGTGAAGAACTTTGAAAAATCAGACTTTGAAATTAGAAAGAAATAATCAGTCTCGTATGTATGAAGAAAATTAATTCTTTTAACATTTATTTGTTCACAGTGATCGCGTTATGTCTGCTAGCATTCTTAGTGGTGCAATTGAAGCAGGTATCAGCTATTGACGCGGATTGCAATTTCAGTCAGAATTTACAACCAGGAGTTACTTATTTCATCTACAATCCTGGTTATCCCTCACAATATTCTGGACAGCGTTCCTGCAGATGGAACTCGAGAAGTGCTTATCGTATCAGATTGAGCTGCGGAAATGTCAATCTACCTTGGGTGAGTATTGAACAATCTATCGAATTCTTTTCTATCTAGGATTCCTTTAATTCCTAACTTTATTATGTATTCAATAGTCTTATGGTTGTATGGGAGACAACATCGGAGTAAATGTTGGTAACAACATTATCCGCCGACATTGCAGTAATGATTGGTTCATCGAGGAATCCAGAGGAAATGAATTGACTGTCACCTTCGATGCACAATCCGGACAACGTGGTCAGTTCTTATGTGCTTTGCAAGCAATTGCACCAGCAGACGAGGATTGCAGATGTGGATGGAAAAAGCCTGTATGTTTATGAGAGCCTAATATATCCAAATTCTTCCATGGATAATTAATAATAATTTCTATTTTATAGACTAGAATTGTCGGTGGCACCGAAACTGGAGTTAACGAGTACCCAATGATGGCTGGCATTGTTAATATTATTAATCGAGAACTTTATTGTGGTGCTACAATTATATCGCCTACACATGTATTAACAGCAGCGCATTGCTTGGTCCCTGTGAATAAAAGTATCATCGGTATCGTTGTTGGTGAACATAATGTTGCAACAGGTATCGTATCAAGGTTATTGATTAAATCGTGTTAATTCATATGCGTGCAAAATGGAATTAATATATGATTTGTATTGTTAGGAAGCGAAACAAATGCTACTGTACTCTACCGAGTTAAGAATTACGTCCTTCATCCGATGTACACAGGTGATATTAATTACGATGTAGCCATTGTCGAAATCGATGGTGTAATTACGTATAGTAACGAAGTTGGACCAGTATGTCTGCCTTTCATACATTCACGGGACTCTTTTGCCGGGGATTACATCACTCTATTAGGTTTGTTTTGTAATTCATATTCAGTAATGGAAAGAATAGCATTTCATTTGGTATGCTGATGAATTTCTTTTATTGATTGTATCAGGCTGGGGCACTACCGAGTTCGCCGGGGCAAAGTCAGATTATTTACAGAAAGCGACTGTAAGTGTCATTTCGGTCCCACAATGTACCAGGACTTTCCCTGCAGTGACGAATAATCAAATATGCACTTTTGAGTCTGGCAAAGATGCTTGTCAGGTAGTAATTATTTCAATTATTATAATACTTTTGTGTTGTTGTGTGTATTAATGAATTTTTGGTAATAGTTTGATAGTGGCGGACCTGGTCTTTGGATGGATCCTTCTAATAGAAATCTGGTGCAGGCTAGTATTATTAGTTCTGGAGTAGGCTGTGCGTTTGATGAACCAGGTGTTAATCAACGTGTTGGAGCGTACATGGGTTGGATAATAGATCAGACTTTAAGTGAGTAATGAAATCATATGAATTTTCTTGACGTGAATTCTAATGTCTTCTTTTGTTGCAGATAACAAATACTGCATCAAAGAATGAAGATCCGAATTTAATTTCATTCTCCATTTGTAATGCGTTCAGTAGTTTTGGATTCCGAGACAGTAATACGTTGTGAATGTTGTTGCTGTGACCCGATTTACTGAAGAAAGTGTTTGTAAATATGTGTATCTACAGCACCGGACTGTACCATTATGTCTTATACATTAAATGTTACGAATTATACTATAATTTCTAAATGTACCACCTTCAAAAATTTGCGAAAAAATGAATTTTGAGCTGGGGCTCTGGAATTTATATCACTTCTTTCTTGATGCAAGAAAACATTCCCCACCAAATTACAGCCCCGGAAAATGTCGGGAAGTATGAAAAACGTAAGAAAAACCGTCAGAAATAGACGAAATTAATTTTTCATGATCGGTTTTCCATGTGTTTTCGGTACTATTCCGGCGTTTCTGCCACTAGTTTTATGTTTTCTTTTCGTTTTGATACTCAAACAATGGAAATATCAAGCATTCGTCCAAGTCTCAGAACCTTCGAAAAATCGAAAATTTGTGAAGGGGTACATATGGAAAAATTTGTGAAAAAATGAATTTTGAGCTAGGGCTCTGCAATTTATATCACTTCTTCCTTGATGCAAGAAACCATTCTCCACCAAATTTCAGCCCCGGAAAATGTCGGGAAGTATGAAAAACATGGGAAAAACGACGAAAACGAATTTTTCAGGATCGGTTTTCCATGTGTTTTCGGTACAATTCCGGCATTTCTCCCACTGGTTTTATGTTTTCTTTTCGTTTTGATACACAAACAATCGAAAAATCAAGCGTTCGTCAAAGTCCGAGAACCTTCGAAAAATCGAAAATTTGTGAAGGGGTACATATGGAAAAATTTGCGAAAAAATGAATTTTGAGCTAGGGCTCTGCAATTTATATCACTTCTTCCTTGATGCAAGAAAACATTCCCCACCAATTTTCAGCCCCGGAAAATGTCGGGAAGTATGAAAAACATGGGAAAAACCGTCGAAATTAGACGAGATCAATCATTCAGGAGGGCTTTTCGGAGCATTTTCGGTACAATTTCGGCATTTTTACTACTAATTGTTTGCTTCCTACTTACTATTACTATATACATATTACTTACTATCACTCACTATTACTAGAAACATATTTCTGGATCATTTGAACTACACGATTCACACCAGGCTTTTATGCATGTATAGTTCTTGGAAATGATTCGTTGGAATACTTGGCAAAGACCTTCAAGCTCGTAGTGGGGAATTGCGCCATTGAAAAGCTGAAGGCAGAAGCGATTACGATTATCAACTGAGGCATTGTCTAGTCCACGCTCCTTTATTTTATTATACTTTACGCTGAGTACCCGAAATGAGTGCGAGTTAATACTACATCGCCGATGCACTGGCGTACTAAAAATTATAATATTATTCTGAAATTATATGTCATTTTATTGTTGCGAAAAAATGAAGCGATTTTAAAATCATTTACAATTCACCCCTTTCACATGGATAATTACCTATATTTCCGAAATCATAATTCATAAGAAAATCAACCACATAATTATGAGGAAACTTCCACTAAAAAGTGCTAGACTACTTTCTGATAATTTCACGCCTGAAGATTATAACATACAACTAGATAAGAACGCATAACATTACCAGTGAAACTAACAATTGCCATGTTAACTTGTAGTTAACTGTTCGGCATAAAAGCCACGGAATGCAGGGTGTTGGCAACAGAGAACAGTGGCGGTTGTTGGTGCGGTAGTAATATTTGTATTCCAAAGAAATGTCGAAACTAATGGAAGCAAGTGCCACCGTGGCACATCGGGTTTATTTTAACACTCCAAAAAAAGGTAGATATTACATTCCTCTTTAAATAACCATATCTATTGATCAGGGAAAATAATTAATTCTAACATTTCTCTGTTCATAGTGATCGCGGTTTGTTTGTTACTATTCTTAACAGTGCAAGTGCAGCAGATATCAGCCGTTGATGCGGGTTGCGATTTCAGTCAAGATCTGAAACCGGGTTCAACTCATTACGTCTACAATCCCAACTATCCCGATTATTCTGTTGGGCGGCATTCCTGCAGATGGAGAGCGACAAGTTCTTATACTATCAGATTGTCCTGCAAGTCGGAACTAGCCAGGGTAGGTATTTCATTATTAAATCTTCCTTCTAGAAACATTAGCTTTCATTTAATTATTACTTGAATGATATATTTAATAGAGTTATCGATGTTGGAGAGCACGTATTACGGTAAGTATCGATAACAACGTTGCTCGCACTTACTGTGGCTATGATTCGTTCACCGAAGAATCCGAAAGTGGTGAAATGGTTATCAACTTCAATCAAGTGTTCTGGGATCGTTCTCGCTTCATTTGTTCATTAGAAGCGATCGCACCACCACAACAAAACTGCAAATGCGGATGGAAGAATCCTGTATGTTTATGGTTTCAAGGTCTAACACACCCGAATTCTTCTTTGGAGAATTAATAACAATTCTTGTTTTATAGTCTAGAATTGTCGGTGGTATGGAGACTGGAGTTAACGAATACCCAATGATGGCTGGCATCGTTGATTTTCTTAATAGAGACATCCGTTGTGGTGGAACAATTATAAGTGAAAAATACGTATTAACAGCAGCCCACTGCCTGGCTTCTTTCGCCCAAAATATCACTGGTGTCGTTGTTGGTGAACATGATATTACAACAGGTATCAATCCTATTGGTCAAATCATTTTGCCTAGCATTTATGAATATGGAACTAACATATGATTTGTATAGGGAACGACACAAAGGCTACCCAATTGTTACGAGTTGCCGATTGGATTATACATCCGTTGTATAACAAGAGTTCAACCGCATATTCTTTTGACATAGCTATCATTGAGGTTCTTGGCAAAATCAATTTTAATATTAAAGTGGGACCAGTATGTCTGCCTTTCCAACTTTCCAATACTTTATTCACCGGAGCTAATGTCACAATTTTAGGTTTCTTTTTCAATTGAATAATTAGATGAAAACTATTGATTTCGTATGTACATTCACGATATGTTTATTGATGGGATCAGGTTGGGGAACCATAGAATTCGCGGGGCCAAAATCAGACACTCTACAAAAAGCAAGCGTAGAAGTGAGTACACCAGAAGAATGTCACCAAGCTTACAGCACTGCGACAAATAAGGAATTGTGCACTTATGCACCTGGAAGAGATAGTTGTCAGGTAATGAATTTCTTCTTTCGACATCTTTATAATGCTATTGTGATATTGTCGATTAATGGATGTTTCGATATAGTTTGATAGTGGTGGACCTGTGCTGTGGAATGACCGTAGAACTGGTAACCTGGTACTCGTCGGTGTCATCACTGCTGGTCTGGCTTGTGCGACCGATACTCCTGCTATTAATCAGCGTGTTGGAGCGTACATGGACTGGATAGTGAATGTCACGAGTGAGTATCAAAACAATTGAACTTTACGAATGCGAGTTCTAATATCTTCTTTTGTCGTAGGTAAAGGTGCCCAGTATTGCCGAGTGGAATAAATTTCTAATCTCAATTTGTCAAAGAACCTATGTGTTAATTATGGAATAAAAATACACATTGTTTCTCTCTCGTACATAAATATGATTATAGATGTTTATTTCTAACATATTGAAATCTAGAGTAGATTACTAATACACAGTCTGTTATTCGTACTGTTGTTGATCACTGTTGAGTTGTTGATGGGAAACTCGATGGAAATATTTACAAGATAAGATGTTTAGGTCATTGGCATATTTCGTTTCAATTAGAACTTGGTATTCTAATCTCGAAAGGAGCCGGTGTCCAAAGCGAAGAGTAAACAAAGAAGTAAGGAGAAACTTAGCTCAGAAGAGCTATTGCCATTTCATGTCGGAGGGATCGCATGTTTCATTGCAATCTCGTCGGTTAAGTCAAATAAAGCCTGATTTATTTCACTCGAGCAAAATCGCGTTCGTTGCGTTATTACGCAACAACGGCTACTATTTACAGCCTATGTGTGTATGCACACTATTCCTATTTCAATGAGAGAAGTATCTCTTTCAATCGATCGGATCATTTCCCGATCGTCTTCGACCTAAGCATCGGTGATCCGAGCGGGTTGACACAGTGATAGTAAAAGAGGAAGAGATGATCGCACGTTTCTAATTCAAGCATCCACATTGAATCCAAGCGAATCCCGCTCGGATCAGGATGAATAGCGCGTAAACAATGTCTCATTATTAATAAGTTGGTGAATGAGGATGTGACGTTTAGGCTGGCGCAGAGCAGAGCGGCGATAGGGAATGCGCGGTGGGCGACGACCGGCTGCAGCACCAGCAGATCGTGTGCCCCGCAGAGTTCTACTTGAAGCACATTGCTTTACTTGGCACTGCCATTTATACTTACTACACACACACACACACACACACACACATTCACTAATATTAACCTAACTCTTTACTCAATTTCCTTCTCCAATTATATATCTCTTTCAATCTTTCCATATATGTGGCGCCCTCTTTTCCATGGTTCATGGATTCGTTGATTTATCGTATGCTCTAGCTTTTGCGTAAAGCAATTCGTTGGGCCTAGGTCAAACTAGGGCAGCACCTACATCCAAAACACTCCTACGTCACTCGCTCTGTCTCTCTCTCTCTCTCTCTCTCACTTGCACATTCAGTGGTAACAGGACTGATCGATCGGACGGTGCCAAGATGCGACGGGGATCCCGAGAAATCTACCGGCGCGCGAGAGCTGCTGCTGGTGCTGCCCTTCTCTCTGTTGGTGTTATCGATTCCATGGTTTCCAGGCCTGGATCTTTCTCTCTCCTTTCCTCCTGTCTCTATCCGTCTCACTCCCGGTGCCATAGAGCTCACGGGAGATGTTTATTAAACGAATTGATTTCTTTGGCCGGTGATACGCCCTTGACACAATTGTTGACGCGATGATAGTCCTGGCGAATATATGTCATAGGCATCGTTAAGTTCGTCCCATCTCTCCCACCCCCCTTTTCGGCTCGCCTTGCCACATCTAAACGCGAGGAGGGAAATTCCGTAGCAGTTTCCGCGACCCACACTGGACCGCCGCCAAAAGCTGACGCCACCTTGGGAGACGAGAGATGAACCTTGATCTCTCTTCGCACACTACGCAGCAAAAGTAATCGCTCACCGGGTAGACACGTGCGCAAAAACGATCCTATCCCTCTTTTCGTGTGAAACGTATCTGGCAGTAGTCAGTACTAGCTTATTTTATGCCGAACCAATTGCCGCCAATAAAGCATCTCTATTTCGGTTTATCACGCTTTTTCTTCCTATAGTTTCTATGGACGCTTTCGCGTCCGGCGCCACGGCTGCGCGTTATGTACAATGTATGTGTGTGTGTGTGTGTGTTTGTGTAATATAGTATATGTATATCATGATGGCAGATCTCCCGTAGGTTAACGGGAGGCGCCAACTCTGACTTTTATTCAAATTATCATCAATAAAAGCCTCCTCGCTTTTCCAATCTGTCGCACTGTTTTCCAGATGGTTTATCGATACACAAGCTTATTGCCGAAGAGACGCACTACGTAACCCTGAATCCTGATACTAATTCTAAGAGGGATGCGAGTGATATTCATAGATAATTTAATCGAATCCTTCTGAGAACAATATACGTAGAAGAAGTTTTAATAGGAATTCGAAATTCTAGACGAAGTTTATTAGCTGTGCATAAGAGTTACGCATCGTGTCGCGGATTCGTCGCTGAAAATCTGGAGGGCGGTGAGCGAGGGGGCAGAAGGTCGCTAGGCCTCGGTATGGTTCGGTAGGCCTCGGTAAGGGGGGAGGGGGGGGGGGGTGAGCGATGGATGACGGTTTATTAACGCTTTATTACGTCTGAACGAAGGTACGAAAGGGTCGAGCAGAGTAGAATGGGCCTCGTGTGCGAGCCACGAGAGGCTCACGTGCCAAGCGAATGAGGTACTTGGAAGCATCGAGATAGAATCCAGGGATTCTCTCTGTTACCTTCTAACGTATCTCTCTCTCTCTTTCTCTCTTTCTCTGATCAGGGAAAGCCGTCCACGCGCCACGAGAAAATCGGATCGATCTGCCTACGCGAAGCTTAAGTCGTACTAGGCACTCGGAACCCCCCCATCTGACCAAATGAAAAAGTTCAAAGCCACTGCGTTCTTGCCGGCGGTATATCGACCGAAAGGCTAGTGCGCGCTTCGCTCGATTTTCTGGGCGAGGGGTGTGCGAGAGGGTATTCCAGAACGACGTCAAGCAATCCTAGCTGGTTGTGCGATGGGATTGGCTACCAAGCCGATCGATGCACCACGTAACCGGCCAGCAAGGAACCAGTACCGGAAGCCTGGCACCAACAGCTGGAATTTGAAAGGGACACGGACATCCACGGATGATTTTCACCAATCGAACGATCCTTATTACTTCAGCCACTCTTTCCTATAAGACCTTCGTCCTGTAATTAGATTAGTAATAGCAATATCCAATAGGAAATACTAGTATAGGGAGTTTCGAATTTCAATTTTACGAAGGGATAGTACAGGTCGAATAACAAGTTCGACTGGTTGGAGGCGCCAGGGGTTGAAGGCAGCTTCTTGATATCATAGTGGATGCGCGCTAGAGGCTCACTAATTACTGGTGGCAATCGACGATCAACGGAGAGAAGAAGAGTCCGGTTGGTGTTTGTACGAGTTTTGGAAGGAAATAGTGTGTTGATTTCGATCGAGTCAAGAGAGGAATGCTCCCCTCGAAAAGGCTAGGCGATGAGGAGAGAAGCAGGAGAGCGCGAACGCGAGGGCGCGCTTGCCGACGCTCGCCTCGCCTCGCCTCGCCCGCGCGCACGGCCGCGCGTCGGTGCTTCGCTCGTGCTTCAGTTAGATATCGACGTTCGCACCGGGCGCACAGTCGTAGAGTCCCCGAGGAAACGGCAGATCAAGGTGACCAGAGCCAATAGAAAGAGCGAGAGAGAGAGAGAGAGAGCGAGAGAGAGAGAAAGAGTGTGCCTGGAGCATCCAGCGAATCCAAGTGTAAATTCTTCCGAGACGTATCACCAACTTCAGATAAGGGTAGCTGATCCCAGCTGGCCCAGTTATCATCCGGCAACGAGGAGAATCAACTGGCCGTTATACATGGGTCCGATATTCCAGTACCGTTATTCCTGCACCACGTTTCTCACCGACGACCTCAACGACCTCGCCGCAAGTTCGGCAAGTTTTCGCTTGAAATAATCACCTGAGAATATCGAGTACAAGAGCGCCGAGAGAGATATCGCGAGGAGCAGGTGGATTAGGGGTGACAGGTGAAGCGTGACAACGGGGACGATGCTGCCAATTTCATGATCCGCCCGATCGAGCTTTCGAAACTGACGGAACGACTGAGAAAGAGAGAAAGATAGAGAAATACCTTGTTGGATTTGAGAGAGGGAGAAAAAGATCTCCAGTGGTAGCACGTGAATCGTATCAGGCTATTTATCCTGGTGGAAGGCCAACGAGAAGAGGGGTGGTATGTTCCCGGACAACCGTAGGGATAGCATACGTGCCTGCAACCTGAAACGCGAGCTTCCAACCATTCGACGGAGAGCGATTGTCTCGATCTTAGCCCGCGATCTCTTTCGATCTCATCGTCATAACCTCGACCGACGAATAAACTAGAATCACTATTCTCTTGGTGATCACAGAGAGAGAGAAAGAGAGAGAAAGAGAGGTGGCGGTGTGTCTGTGCTCCCTCGGTGAATATTTTTCAATTGCAAGTGGCACGCGAATCACCTACGCATCAGAGATTTAAGCCTTCTCCCTCTCTGTCTCGTTCCTCGTTCCTCCGCGGCGCGACACGTAACGGACGCGACATTGTGTAATGCGATTTAACCCGCCGCTAAAGCACACGCCGGCTAAAACCAGTCTCACCCTTTCACGGGGCTTTTGAAAGCGAGGCAAACCGCTTCTTCACTCTCTCTCTATCAACAGAGAGCAAAAGTAACGTGTATCTCATCTTCCCTAAGAGAGAGAGAGAGAGACAGAGAGATTCTGTACGCATCTGAACGAGCACGTTCAACCCTTGCTTCGATCATCTTGGCGCGCGCGATTCTCCAATTCCCCATTCTTGCTGCTGCTGCTGCTGCTGCTCTCTCTCGACATTGTGTGTGTCCCCGTCCTTTCTACTTTCGACCTAGTTTCGCAGGAGGGGCCCGTCGCATTTACTTTTCTACGACTTCGCCACGAAAAGTCTGACGCGCGCCCGCGATTATTTCGATCGGGTGTCGCACGCCTAGGAACAATAGGAGAACAATACTCCTGGTCGATCCATTGAGATTTCGATATAAAGAAATTCATGGAACATCACTTTTCAAATCAAGAACAATTCCGATTCCGTGACAAATGATTGTTATACAAGGTTTCTTCTACGTTGCTTCGTTGATCCAACGCTTCTACCGGCGTCGCGGCGTCCCTTCGAAATCAGGGTAATCCTTGAACAAGAGTTATTGTCGAAATCGCGCTGTCATTGCCGGTCACGGTGATCGTTTGCTGATCCCTGACGTTGTTATTAATCCATTGTTATCGTCGACGTCACGATCGTCGCCAACACTATCTCTCGGTTGGTTCCTTCTCAGCACGAAGTCTGATTCGCCGAACGTGTCGGCACGGCGGTTCTTCCTCGAAACAATTGCCTTAAAATCGTCCTCGAAACGCTGCGCCAGGGAGTAACGAAACGAGAGACAGAGGGTGGCAGGGTCAGAGGATACAGTGTGCGCACAGCAGCAGCAGACACTGACACGCGTACTTCGTGTTAGTGAGCTAAAAAGAGAGAGAGAGCGAGAGAGAGAGAGAGACATTGAGAGGGTGAAAAGAGGGGGGTGAGTTGCAAATAGAGCAAGGGAGAGGAAAGAAGAGATCCAAGGGGGGAGCACGAGAGAAAGCGGGGTATTGTCGGTCGAGTGAAGAAGGGGTTGTGCCGAGGGGGATAAGAAAACAGCCGAAAAAGGTCGGCGAGAGTGAGATCAGTGTGAAGGAGCCCGGTTCAGTACCAGGGTGTTGCGTAACGATAATTGATCCAGCGTGTTGTGCTCTTTCATCGACTCTCACAGGAAGCAATGGTAGTGAAAAGCGAAACAACGAGGAATGGGCATGAGCTCGCACCTCTAAATGAAGATCGTCATCAAACTGGTCATAACGTAACAATCGTTGTTACGGGAAGCCAGAATACCCCTGTCAATGGCCAGGAGCCTAAAGAAGAGAATCGAGCAGCATGGAGCGGGAAGATGCAATTTTTCCTCAGTATTATCGGATATAGCGTGGGACTCGGGAACATCTGGAGGTTCCCTTATCTGTGCCAACAGAATGGAGGTGGTGAGTAGTGAGACCAATCCAGAGAAAATTACTCCCTAGCCCACTTCAATATATTCCGTCGCGGCGCACCACCACCACCACCACCACTTACTCTCTCATGCATTCGATATTGTAACTACGCGTTGATAACGGGAAATATGTCTTTGCTGCGTGCGAAAACTCGTTGTGCAATACTGCTCACTGCCCCGAGTAGTATTGTTCACGAACGTGATTGCGATAACTGGTCGAAGGACTCGAAAAGTTTTTGGGGCTTACAGTAGAATAGAGAAATAGTCGAAGTCGGCAGCCAGGAGTTTCGCCAAGCGTATCGCATCACTCATGCGGCGAACGAAATTCAGAGGAAGGGAGAGAGAAAGAGAGGGAGAAAGAGAGAAAGAGAGAAAGAGAGAGAGAGATAGAGACAGTCACACAGTACACACGCACGCGGCAGCACGCTCTATAACGGTTAACGCTATTTTCGGGTAACTCGTAAGCCCACGTCCGACTTAAATAGACACCTTCCACGTGTTTCCGAAATTCGGAGCGCCCACTGAGTCAAGGTGCTCTTCTTACTCGACGGGTCGTGTGCGCCGATCATTCAAGAGCCACTAGATAGGATATAACACGACAGTGCATGTTGGCAATCGCTAAAATAGGATGAAGGCCTCCGAATTTTCTGAACTAGCTGTATTCAGGATGGAAAGAGAGAAGAAGAAGTCTGTGGGGGGAGGGGTGTGGGATTTCGGAAGTCAAGACACGCACGCACCGGGTGTAGATTTTCATTTGCTCGGCAAAAGTCGAAATTCGCTGACGAGGCCGGCCGCCGGTATCTAATGACACGAGAGGACGCACACTGCACACACAGTTACGAAGTTACCTTGTCAGAGGAAAATAATGCAAACGTCACAGTCAGACATTGTTCACTTATCACGAATTTCTCGCGCCGTGGAATTTTCCACGTGCGACGACGGAGCGAGCGAGTTCGGAGGTTTGCGAGAGAGCTCCTTGGAACGTGACTCTCCTACCGGGTAGCATTGCGCCGCTTGGCTTAGTGTGTGAGTATATGCATTATTACGATCGGCTCGTATTACCAGCGCGGAGGCTTGTCTCCAGGAGAGAAAGAGACCGAGTAGAACCGAGTGTTATAGCGTCGGGCGGGTCCGTAGCGAAATCCCAGGCCGAACGTCTATGCTTTCGATGGAATTTTCCTTGTGGGTTCGTACGGTGGATAACGCACCGACGACGACGATGACGAGGACGGTGACGCTACGCGACGGCATGACGAGTTCAGAGAGGGTAGTATATATATATATATATATAGATATATATATATGCGTTAGATATATATAAAATATATATATATGCGTTAGCGAAAGCCAGAGGGAGGACCATCGCGGGCGAGAGTGGGCGGGTGGAGTGCCCATCGATCGGCTTTCCTACACTGTCCAACTCTCGACACGTAACACTCTCTCCCGTAGAGAATCCAGCGAATTCCATGGACAAACATTGTCCTTACCTCCGACTGGAAAGCCTACCCCAATGCCATCGCCTCGCCCGATATCCAAGGGCCAACCCTTTATCTGACCAGCTGCGACAGCAAGGCTTGACCTTTCCTACATTCCCTTCTACTTTAATCTACTCTCTATTCTTACTTATAAACTAGCCATATGATTCCTGTACCTCTTTTTTCTCTACCAGTAGCCTCCTTTTCGAGATTATTGTCTGTCAGTGGTGATTCGGTATTTTGCGGCCTCGAAAATCGCAAGAGGGTTGCTTCCCCTGAGATTTGGTAATCGTCTTAGGAAGTTCGATGGGCGAAAAAAAAGGGTCGGTAGGGCCTAGGGAGATACGACAGAGGGTTTAGCCAGGGAACGCGTGGTGTTCTCGATCAATACTAAACGTACACACAGGCTGAGGTTGTGTAGTGTGGGAAGGCGGCTCTTTCAAATTGGAGTACGCTAGGGGAAAAAGGCGGGTTAGCGGAGTAACGAAAAAACAGGCTTTAATCAATATTGCGGGCTATCACTAATGTAAGAATTGCGAAACCGCCGGGGAACCATACCCTGGCCAGCTAGCTTTGCGCGTCATACCGATTCGCAAGCTCCGACTATCTCTCTCTCTCTCTCTCTCTTTCTCTCTTTCTACCCCCTTCTCACGTTCCTTTGATTAATCGATCGACGTAGGCGATTCGATGTCACGTGTTCTCTCCGGCACTCACCTTGGCATTAGAAGTTCGCGACGCTTGCGTTCCACCGTGATTTCGGCAATGGATGATGATGATGATGATGATCGTATCCTACGAGATTATAGGAAAAGACTTGGCGAGCATCGCCACTTTATTTAGGTCCACCTTGTTTCCTGCGAGCTTTCAATGGAGGTGGAAGGTATTGGCAGTGTTAGTCGTCCTAGACCATATGATTAATCATACGTTTTATATAGGTGTGTGTCATCGAATGAGACACTCGAGAAAGCAAGGTGATGCTAATCACTATTATCGACTAGAAGCTTTTGTTTTCCCCCCAAAGTTCTAGAGAAGGGTAATCGCGCGACCCTTTTATAACAGGGTCAAAAGCTCACCCGCAAAGAGACTTGATATATTCGCGAATTGAGGAAGCCGAATTATCCTTCTCTTTTAGGTGCCTTTCTCATCCCGTTTTTCGTGATGCTGATCCTCGAGGGCGTGCCTCTCTTTTTGATTGAGCTGGGTCTCGGTCAGAAAATGAGACAAGGCGCCCTTGGTGTCTGGAATACCATTCATCCTTGGTTAGGCGGCATTGGGATCGCTTCATGCATCGTCACTTTCTTCGTTGCTCTCTACTACAACGTGATTATCACCTGGTGCTTCTACTACCTGTTCAATTCACTCGGGGTAAGTTTACCGAGTGACCTTCTGCCACTCGTCAATATATATATATATATATATATATAAAGTTCTTACTCAATGATACTTAAAGTATAAAGCATCGATAACGCTCGACTTCTGTTTCATGCGGCACATCAATAGGCCGTCACGATTAAGTTCGGTGTAAGTACATATATATACAAGTTAGACCTCACTGAGGACGCTGAGGTCAACATTATGTCTGCTTTAATATTGACTGCTAAACTTGCACGTCTTCTAGTCGAGAGATATATCTTTCTACGAATGTTTCATGCTCGCTGATCGTAGCAGCGAATACTACTTCTGCTTATCCTTGTCTCTCCAAGGATTTACCTATACTACTTGTACTACTGACCAGCCCTATTCTGGCCGTTGGCTTCTTCCACTTGCATGTCTCTCGATCGCTTATGCTTTGTGGGAAGATCATTAATTGTTAGTGCTTGAGTGGAATGAATGGATTGACCCTGTGAAATTGATCAGGATCCGTTGCCGTGGGCGAAATGTCCTGAAGTTGACAATAAGCCTGTGGCTGAGTGTGTGAAGAGTTCGGAGACCGCTTACTTCTGGTACCGAACGACTCTGGATGCGGCACCGTCGATCGAAGAAGGCTCCAGCTTGAAGTGGTGGATCGTCCTTTGTCTTCTGCTGAGCTGGGTCGTCGTCTTCTTCATCGTTATGAAAGGAATACAATCGTCGGGAAAGGTGAGCCTTCAAAGGACTTCCGGCTACCGTGGCGGCCCCGCTCGTATTCTCGAGTGGCCCTCTGTTCAAGCCGTCCCTCCTCCATTCAATTGCCTCTATAACATCCCTCCTTCTCTCTTTTTGCATCTCAAGGTGGTGTACTTCACGTCCATGTTCCCGTATTTGGTGCTCACTATCTTTTTTATTCGCGGTATCACATTGGACGGTGCCAGCGCTGGATTGGCCCACATGTACACGCCCAAGGTAATTACGAGCAGTAGCTGATAACGGCTGCTGACAGGCTTACCAAGGGTGCTTCAAATATCTTCGCAATCGATCTGATAGGAACACTTCTCTTACCCAATCGTTCGATTATAGGTTGAGAAGCTGCTGGAGCCAACAGTCTGGCTCGATGCAGCTACGCAGGTCTTCTACAGCTTTGGATTAGCTTTCGGCTCGTTGATCGCGTTCGGCAGCTACAATACACCGGACAACAATTGCGTGAGGGATGTCATACTAGTTAGCGTCTGCAATGCCTTCACCGCGATCTATGCGAGCGTCGTCATCTTTGCCATTCTTGGCTTCAAGGCAATGTCGAACGTGGACAAGTGCCTTGCCAGGTAATCCCACTGCCGAACTAAAGCTCCCTTCTACCAAGTACTTGATGGATGCACTCGGGTGCACTTTGAGAGCGAAAGTATCCTGACGCCTCGCCTTTTCCAGCAACAAAGCACTGCTCTTTGATAACGGTATTATACCCCACACGAACATCACTACCGAGGAGTACGAGCTCGTCGAGAGCACCTTTAACGCGTCCGCGGCCAACTTCACTCTTCACACCTGTAGTCTCAGCAAGGAATTGGATAACGTGGGTTATAATTATGAGTGATTCTTTAAAAAAAACAAAAAAAAAAAAATTTCATTGAACAATCAAGTGGTAATTTGGATTTATTAATAGGCGGCGGAAGGGACTGGATTGGCTTTCATAGTGTTCACTCAGGCAATAGTCGAACTGCCCGGAGCCCCTTTCTGGTCCTGTATCTTCTTCCTAATGCTTCTAGCTCTTGGTTTGGGTTCCCAAATCGGGATTCTAGAAGGCATGCTTTGTGTCATCTTTGATATAGATCTCTTTAAAAGAATAAAGAAGCAGTATATGACAGGTAAGGCAATTCGTAAAGGAAAGATGACACAATGTGTTTGTACTAGATTTCATTGGATTTTCATTCTCTGTTTCAGGAGTCGTGTGTACCATTTGTTTCTTCGTCGGCCTGATTTTCTGCACCGGAGCAGGCGAATATTGGCTCAAGATGTTCGACAGTTTTGCGGGTACGATCGGTCTAGTAATGGTTGCACTTATGGAAATGTTATCAGTCGTCTTCGTCTACGGTCACGAAAAGTACGTTCTTCAGCTGGAGGTCGCGCGTCCACATATATCCACGCATCTATTTTTACTGGCAATGGTCTGATCGATATTTTCGTACTTTCTCTTTCTCTCTCTCTCTCTCTCGACCTGGTAGGTTCACTAAGGATATCCAGGAGATGACGGGATACAGACCTGGGACATATTGGCAGGTGACGTGGCGTTTCCTTGCTCCTATCATCATGGTTGGCATTCTTGTCTCGAGTATCGTCTCCATGTTTGTAAAGAAACCGCAGTATTCCGCTTGGAATGCTACTGAAGTAAGCATTACCAATGCACATCCAATTTTCTATTATCTTGACTTTACAGGATCTTAAAATCGTTGATTATATTTTTAGGGGATGGCTGTGCCCACTGATTATCCTGGATGGGTCCTGGGGATAGCGGCTTGTATTATTTTCGCCGGAATCGCGCCAATACCGATTGTCTTTCTTCTACGGCGATTCCAGTTAGTGAAGTTAGACGTGGACATACATCAGGGTAGCATCAGACGTATCGATACCACTGTCTCTACCAAGGAGATGATGGGCGATGTTGATGTGAGTATATTATCACTTAACACTTGATCAAATAGTTTCGATATAACACATATTATCAGCACACATCACTTCCCACGTTATGTTCGCACCAACCACCCCCTTTGTTTCTTGATATATATGTATATCTCAAGTAGAACTCACTCGTTAGTTATTTATACACATATTGTCGTCTTGCTCGGCCAAAAAGGGACTTAGGGAACGCATATCATTCGGTATCGCAAGTGTCTTGGAAGCGTGTCCCATTATTACCGCACAACCAATTGCGTCATGTTATATATATATATTTGAGGCTCGAATTGCCGAGCGGATAAGATCGGCTTATCGCGGCTCGAGAATTCATAGAAAGGATTCGCCTTTCGTGGGACCAATCATACGGGCACGGCCAATAATGAAAGGTTCCATGAAACTGCTTATCTAAGGACTACTTGTTATTCGTTATTTATTACTCATCGAAATCGATCTAGATTAGTTAGTTCAGAAGAGATAGCCAAAGTTTCATTCGGCATCCTGTGAGTTCGATTTTGACGATTGGAAGAAGAAAGTAATAGGCTCACAGAGTGCTAAGAAATCGGGAGCGATAGCAGAATCTTCGTTGAACGAAACGTCTCCAGTTGTAGGTAAGCAGTTGTCCGTTCCGTAGGCGGTAACATCGGTTAATCGGTACCCTCCATAGCTACTATTCACGTGAGTCCGTAGTAACATGTTTACGGAATGTCTCTTGCCTGCCTACGAATTTTCGTCCTATGGAAACTGCCGCCGGCATCAGATCAGTAATGGGATTATTCCGAATGGTCCAAGGACATTAAAATAATCCGGCATGTGTTAGAATTAATGGTGTACATGGACCATTCCGGTGATCCCTAAACGGTCTAATGTAGCTTGTTTCTAGCCGCTTTGCACCACCGAGCACAAACCGGGTCACCCTAATCTATAACCTTTGAACAATTCATAGGACCATGTAGATGGATCGAATTCCTTTGTCACCCGATCGATCGAATAAAAATAGATCCAATTTATTTCTACGATTGCCTTAAAATCGTCCTTGAAGAATCTAGAAGTGTTCCTTCTAGTGCGGATGAGAAACACCTTTGTTAAATCTACGCCACGCTCCGTAGTCATCGGTCCTTTTTTAACATCTAGTGTTATCGATAAGAGCTCGATAACGAAAGCAAGCGCACCGGAATGCACAACGCTTTACTCACGCTGCATTCGTCTTATGACCTTGTTGCGGGGAATTGTCATCCAGACGGAATTATTGATTTGTTAGAGTTAAATCTTAGAAAGCTGTATATATCACAATAGATGCCGGCCTATCTTGCATGCACGTGACAACATAGATCTGAGAGGATTAGAATTCCTTCACGCGCGTGTGTATAGGGTGATGCGGATACGCATCAATTAGATAAGATTCAACATATGAAGAGATAAACCACGGCCCTGGTAAGAGATGAAACGATGAAAAATGCAGAATCGGTCGGAAGTGTTTTTTCTAGACAGTGATAGAAATAAAGTTGACTCAACGTAAGTCCGCATCAGCCCGTATGTAGGTACACGAGTGGAAGGTTATAGGCTTTTGGCATTTTTACCAGCAGCAGATTCTGGTAGCGATGCTTTGCGCGAGTTCTAAGAATGTCGGCAACTTGTTCTACCGAAATGTGCATATGTGTCTGTCAAGTTAAACAAGTATTGAAATATTCCCTTTCAGCTGGATGAATATCACGATCGACTGGAGGATTTCCCGGAGGAGGACGAGGACATAAACAGCGACGACGACAACAACAGTGCGCCGCCAACGACGAAGATCGTCCCGAACAAATTACAAGGAAGATCATTTAAAATGGAAGTGATGGACTTCTGAGCGCGAGATCGCGGCCGTATGGTCCGCGTGATGCAAACCTCGTTTTCTCGTTCGGCCACCGGCTCCATTCGAAGGAGCGCGCGGCATTTCTCTCGGTAGAGATGCATTCCGGAGTGCAGGCACTGACGTGTCCGACAATAGGGAGGGCGCCGTCTTAAGAAGTAGAGAATCAATCGTGTTCGCAGCAGACACATCCGGCCGGCCGGCCGGCTCGGCAGTTCGACTAAACCACTTTTGAGAAAGCAATATGTATTTACTTGGCGGGAAAGCAGAGTGCTCAGGGGAAGCTGGTGTACAGGTGGCAAAGGTAAAGGTTTCGATTAATGTGATGGAAGGTGGGGCGGCTTTCAATGGGCATGCGAAAGAAAGAATGATGAATGTACATCGACACGCGGGTATCGTGAATGAGGGATGTCTCCGTTCGTCATATCGCTCTGCCGGATCTTGTACCGCGGGGGGGGGAATAATTCTGCCAGTGGTATCGTGCCTTTATTATAATCGACTATAGGCACGTCGAAATCGCGAACATCGTACCACTACCATCATTTACGACAAACGACACGCAAAACAACAACAAGAAGGACACACACACAGACCGTCTCGTTTTTACAAAGTTAGCAGGCTGTCAGCTCTCACTTAGGATTCATTCGTTCGCAAGCAATGAGATACTTATATGTTCTAATGACCGCGCGCAATATCCGGTGGGTGTAGACTGTACTATCTATTTATCGCCGACGTGAGTCAGCTTAAGCCGAATCTTAAGTTTTTTCCGTCCTGTCCGTTTACGTTAACGGCTTGAAACAAATGAAAGTCGTAATAATGGGAGAAAAGAGTGCGGAATGAGGTGAAGTCCGGACGGACGGTGTAAGAAGGGGTGGTTAATGAGAGTTTTGACGATGAAGGGGAGGTATCGCGTTAATTAGGATCCTGGTGAGTCTGTACTGTTTTTCGTTCCCTTGGTACTTGTGCTTGTGAGATCGGCGAATCAAAGCGTCGGCTCTCGACTTCCGATGCAGCGGGATGTATAAGTACCTAAGCTGCGTTGCTTGGCTGGTCCAGCTACCTACTACTCTAGATACTGAGAATACGTAAGCTATATAAAAGTATAGGTCTCCTGTGCCGAACGCCGGCCAGGAAATGAAAAAGCATTCCGTTATACATAATATGTAAAACGACGACGCCGCCGGTCGCGTTACGTCTCGACCGCGCGCACTGTACCTTTGTAGATAGAGTCCAGGAGGAAAGAAAAGAAATGAAAGGAAGTTCGGTAGATCTCGATCGATTAGTCGCGGAATATGTACGGAGAGAGAAAGAGAGAGATGTCGGTTGTGGTTAATTAACGCGAATATATTGCTAAGCGGAGAATGGATAGTACTTCCAAGATGTGTATAGATGCGTTCTCAATTGACGAGTCAACCTTCCAGAGGAGTACCATTTGCTTCGTTGTAAATAACCAAATAAGCGTACCTCCGTGACATGTCGATGTGCGACGTACTCACCTTTTGGGAGTCTCGTCGCCAGCGGTTCTACCACTCCCAGCTTATTTTCCTAATATACGATGTACATACAGATACTTTTACCCCGTGTAACGCCCGCCTGTACAAGCTCTCTACCACTCTACCTCCACCGATTTGAGCATCTTTTCGTTTCTTTTCTTTCATTTCATTTACTCGCGCATCTGCCCTACTGCAAGAGGGGATAATCGCCACTACCATCTACCAGAGAATCGTATCATCCAGCCGAGAGACATTTAAAGAGAAGCAACCCCCTCTGGATCGAGCGCCACCAAACTCAACGGCGGCGGTCGGAGCAGGCAGTGATGAACCACAAATCAATCAATGGCAATTTTCCCTCATTACAGGGAAAGCGAAGATATAATCCGTTTAGGTTGCGTAATACGTGTAGCAGAGACAGCCTTATCTAGATCGTCGAATGGTGGTACATTCCTGTGCAATCCTTAATAGGTATGCACGACCTTTCGAAATTCATAGATAAACCTTTGGGAACTTGCGAACTTTGTCAAATTGCTGCCCTCTCAAAAATATCGTGGTGGCGCCTTTATTTTCTCTTGAAATTTGTACGTCAATGTTTCTCAAATTTTGAACAAATTTCAATTGGTTTCTTTTAGCATTTATCCGAGGACAAGCGATTGTCGCGATCTATTTTATTTTACCGGGACTTCTTATTCGAGTACTTTGCCGATGAAGCTTTTTCATTCTTGCCTTTTCAATTGCTTTCAGCAAACGTATGTGCAGTTTGCAATTTGTACTTTGCACTCGTTGCGTTTGCTTGATATGGATGGATATTGATATTTGTCCCTGACACGCTTGAAGGTCCTTCTTGCCCGATTCCTCGGGGGCATCGCATGCAAATTGAAGAAATATGCGAACGAGCTTTTTATCATTGTAGACTTGAACCCTAACTTCTCGATGTCAAACAGCGCACGGATGATATTTTCTATACGTTCCTACTGGTTCCAAGGCTCTTACTAGGTGGGAAACCCCTCTTGGCTTAGGCGTAAAGAAGGCTGTCGTTGCACGATGCACGAAAATAAGGGAGGCAAGGCGGTCAGATTGTCATTTGAAATTGGCATATGTACTTATTGAGAAAGCGCACGAATCCAAATAATTTGAAATAATCTCGCGTCAAAAAAAAAAGAAAAAAAAAGGATGATGAAATATAGAGGATAATTATTATTAGTCTGGTATCCTTGCCTCCCGAAGGATTGCGTTGTACAGATATTGATAGAGTATGCATCCCCGTATGAACCAGTGTAATATGCAGGCCGCGGCATTGCCTGCAGGAAGGTGAGTATAAACCAGCAGATACAGGAAGAGAAGAAACAACAAGGAGCGGATTGGGAAAGTAGGATACTGCTGTTTGGATCACGCGAAGATGAACAACCTCGAGATGTTAAATTATAGATTTTTTTTCGCGGTGCGAGTGCTCAACATTTTTCTCTTATTTCTAAATCGGAATCAAAGATGCGCCTGCGATCTTTCCTCGCAATCACGAGCACCGTGGTTGCAAGCGTAGGGACAGTAAAAGTAGATCTTATAGGGCATATTGTATACAAGTATCCAGAGCGTTCAAAAATAAAAAGCTTATTTATCGTCGATCGTGAGGCTTCTTTGCCTCCTTCATCCTAAATATTTACACCTACAAGTTGTGAATAATATTTGGAACTATCTCTTACTATTTTGCATTTTATACATTTGATGTGTTCTTTCAAATTTTTCCATATCTTTTTATAAGATCAAAGGTAATTGGATTGCTTGCAATTAGGTAATGGATAACCATCGTTGTACGGGCCATCTGTTGCCAGAAAGTATGGTGAGAGGTGGGGTGTTCGGTTAAAAAATGAATACATGATCTTGGCAGAAAAACACGTCCATAGAATCACATCTTTCTCTCCAGTGAGTTCATGGACTACTATTATTTTGGTACCAAAGTATGCAGAAACATATAACAATTTATAGAAACCAATTGTTTTACCGGATTATTTTTTCAATAAAGCAGCATGGTTGATTTATTTCTCCGGTGCTGCCTAAAAAGCTGATCGCTCCGGTAAAAGTGCCTTAGTCATAGCGCTATCACGTGGTACGCTATGCTTATATATGTGTATATGTCTGACACTACTGCGTCTTTTGATTCTGTGGCTGTCACTAAAAAAGCCGATTGCTGCAGTGAAGGCGTTACGGTTTCTTACTAGCATCATTGCCATTCTAAACGATTTGGCATTAAGACTACTACGTCTCTCAAATGTTAACGCATTCAAATTTGTACAAACTATTATCTACAATCTATACGTGCAAGTCAACTGTGACAGAACCCCTTAACACAAAGAGGTGTTTTATCTGGATCAGTGCGATATAAAAAAAATACGCACACCTTTTTATTCGTAATCAGGTTTTTCTGAGGGGAGCACAGTGAGGGAACTTGTGTTACGTGGTATACGTCGAATCTTATCTATCGGTCAGGAATTACGAGTGTTGGTGGCGAGGTACAGGAAAGCCGCCGAGGTAATATATATGTGCGCAACAAGCCACGGCATCCAATCGACAGCTTGTCCGATTTTGCCGGGATGGGCAAAACTTCGCCGTCACTGGACAACGTGACTTCCTCGCAGAGTATCTTTGATTCACCGGTCGTGCGGGACTCTGCTGCGAGGAAGATGAACGGTCTCAAGAGGAAAGAATCACCGGCCGATTCAAAAGTGCACGAGCAATCAGTAGATGATTGCTTTCTGGTGAATCACAACCACGGTATTTACGATATTGGCAACTTCTTGAAATACCATCCCGGCGGCAAGGTGCTCAGTTATTTTCGAAATCAAAACGTTGAAAAAGCACTTGAGGAGCATCCTCACTCGAAAAGCGCTTTCCATTTATTGTGCGAGTGTCGAGTGGATGGCATCGATGAAGAAAACGAAATCGAAGTAAGTTTGAACGGGATTTGGCGGCTCAAGGACCGACTTCCGGCGGTGGATGCAAATCAGCGATACCCACGTGCCACCTGTGCATCTGTACACTGTGAAAGCGCAAATTAATAGTGTTCGGAGCGGTAGTTCTTTTAGAATTTCCCAACAAATTACATATTTTTAAGCCCCTTCCAATAGAACTGGAGAGATCGAAATTTATTCGCCGACGTCTATCGTTAGTTTACATTACGCTGTTATTAATCCAGACTTGCTTAACATTCAATCTATAACGAAGGAATTTCATTCCTGACTTTGCAACTCACGTGTTTTCGTGCAAAAGAGGCATTATAAATAGCTGAGACCGTGATATAGATAGTGCCATCTAATCAAATGTACAAGCCATTCAACAAGAGGGGAAGAAGAGTGCGGATTGCCTTGGGAGTACTATTGGTCGTCGGTAATTGCGCGAAGACACGTACATACGTCCTTAATCCGGAGAATGCGAGAGAAAGTTAGCAAACGACAGTGTAATCACTGGCTGAATGTGATGAAGGATTCACTGCATCACATCCCACTGTTACGATAAATTGAGAACTATGTAACGGACGTTATCAATTTTCCCAGAAAGTAAGAGGCTTCGCCTTATGCTTATCGATCGATGCCACCAGAATAAGCTGCAAGGTCACTCCTGCAAACTTTGCCGCGCCTCTTCCTGCGCTAAAGGAACCTATCTAACTTTTAGAAATTAATCGACTGGAATGCACCAATACTTTGGCAAGTCGGTAATCTGAAGGGCCGTTACTGGGAGTGGGTAAATCTTCCGTTGAACCGACCCATTCGATTATTCGAGTCGAACTTTCTTGAGAATTTGACTCGCTCACCATGGTACAGTGTACCACTCGTTTGGGGACCATTAGCATTATACCTTATACATCTGGGTCTTGCCAATTATCAAGCTAATTATTCTGGTGAAGCTCTTTTAATGTGCGAAACAAATTTTTACCGAAGACGATATCTATTTCAATTCTAATTTTCAGGAATCACGCTATTTGAGATCCCCTTTTTATTATGCCTGGGTGCATTCTCATGGACTGCCCTCGAGTACATTTTACATCGGATGCTATTTCATTTTCAACCACCTGACAATTCGAAGCTCTTTATCACGTTTCACTTTCTATTGCATGGTAATCATCACAAGGTAATAGACACCCTTCTTATTTTTTTAATTATTTATATCAAAATTTGTTTACAAATGTTTCCTGATATTAGGCACCATTCGATAATCTAAGGCTAGTATTCCCACCTATGCCTGGTTTGGTTATCGGTGCAGCAGTATGGATCATATACGGCGCAATATATCCCACGCGAACGGTGCCACTCATTAGCGCCGGCACCGCACTCGGTAAGATAAATGATCGAACGATTCTTGGTTCGTATTGCTGTTAATGATTATTCAAATAATGGGAATTATTTCCAGCATATATTTGTTATGACTTAACGCATTATTACCTGCACCACGGCTCACCAGCCGCTGACTCCTATTTATATACTTTGAAGCGTTCTCATAACTATCATCATTTTTCACATCACGAAGAAGGTGAGCAAAAGGCAACCCAATCGATTTTTTTCACGCCTTAAGTGATACACGCTTTGATATTAATTATTAATATGTTCTAGCTTTTGGTATCACTTCTAAACTATGGGATAAAGTGTTCAACACTGAGGTGACACTAAGGAAATTGGCGAAACCTATTGAATGGTGAAGACATATTTATTTAAAATCGATGGAAATTACATGCACATCATAATAAGTGGAAGTGGTGACATCACGAGCTTAGTTGATCAATGATACAAAAATTAAGTACGCAAGAGGAATGTTGCTATAAGTAAAGGGGAGATCAGGTATAATATCATTCAGTGGCTTTAAGGCGGAATGATGCCAACCGACACGCTAACTTATTCTTGATCTCTATATGTAAATAGATCGTTAAGTACACAATGTTGCTTTTGTACGCGTTCATCACACAAAATATAAATTAACAAACAGAATATTTTTATACTTAATGTTAGCTGTACAGTAACTTAAATAAAGAACAGTTATGGTGCCTCTACTTTCACAGTTTTCCTACCCATACTCAATTGTGGGAATGTACTCTTATTAGTGGGTGGGTTTAGCCGCGAAGATAAATGAATAAAGGCCTCGAATAAACTAGGTCTATCCATAACGTTTACTTCATAATGTCTTATCTTTTCCCTGGTACTCCAATTTGCTGCCTTACTAGCTGTATTCTCGATACTATGGATTTCTACCTCAGACTTTGTCCGATTCCCTATTACTATCACTGTCACTTCCTTCTTGTCCTTGTTCCTATCGATGTCCTTTTTTAATGGCAATAAGACATCTAAGGATTCCGGTTTGGCAATATCATAGACCAGCACATAGCCATCGGCAAAGCCTAAATAATGCCTGGGCAGCTGCTGATTATTTGCATTGCTCTGCAAGGACTCTAAACCAGCTGTATCATAGAATCTGACTTTCTCTTTGGTCCCTCTGTCAGTCTCAATATTGGCGACATAAATATCTTCGATTGTAGGATGAATTTCCTATTCCAATAAATTCTACTTTGTATATCGGTCGATTTATCGATACAGTAACATATATTTTGAAGGAAAGTCGCTGACAGTGTTTGTATACAATTAACCTAAAATCTTACTGTTTTCGGGGTAACATTTCCATATATTAGTTGTTCCAGTAACGCGGTTTTTCCAACACCTTTCATTCCACAAACCACTACTCTCGTTGTTTTGCCCATTCTTGGGATACGGCGAGGACTTTGTTTCCAAAAGATTTCTGTACTTACATGACAATTCAAGTATTTGCCTACATTTCGAATGACACTGTTCTCAGCATTGAAGAAGTGCAATAATTCTTCCAAAACACAGTTACATTGTAACTGATTAAAGACTGTCAGAAACGACGTCAGATGCAATCAATAACCGTCGCAGAATATTAATCGCAATTAATTGTAGATTGATACCAGTAACCTTATGACGAAAATAAATTATTTCCATTTATATCCCCAATTTTTCAAAGCATGGAGCACAGTAGCTGACAGTGTGAACTGATGAGAACCACTGTCACAGCACATGTTCTGTTTTCTGTACTTCTCACACTCTGAGATTAAATGCCCGCACAGCATCTCAATATTATTTAAATATACGTTTCACTCGCAACGTTAATATTTTGTAATTGAATACGGTGAAAAATAAGCGTGGTAAAAATGGTGAGGTTTTATATGGATAGATTTTCTATTCTGTTGACGACTCCAAGTATGGTTAGGCAATTTGTATTGTAACATCCATTCACGAATTTTAGCCAAAGGGAAAGACGAAGAAGTTCATTGACAAGAAGAATGCAGTCACGTTTCATTTAGTGCATCGTTCGCAAAAGGATCCCTTAGTTGCGGACGAAACTGCGCCTCAACGTGTTTTGGTGCCAGTGGGTGACACGCAAGCTGCCAAGTCGGAGAAGAAAAAAGTTGACGTCAAGAAACAAAAGGATGAAGAGCAGAAATACGGAATCTACTTCGACGATGATTACGATTATTTACAGCATTTGAAGGACGTGAATTCACTGAGCACTGAGTGGGAAAGGGTCGACTATGTTAGGAGGCCAAAGGACAACCAGAAAGATGACAAAGAAGAGAAGAAAGATGCACCTAAGATTAATTTACCATCATCTGTATTTGAGTCGAATGTTGAGGAAAAAGTTGGATTGCTTAATAAAGCTGCACCAGTATCTGGTTTGCGATTGGATTTAGACCCTGATGTAGTAGCTGCTATGGATGATGACTTTGATTTTGAGGACCCTGATAATGAATTGGAGGATAACTTTATAGAACTGGCTAACGCCGAAGGCAGTGATGATGAAGAAGGTTCTATAGAAGATGAGGATTATGGTACATATTGTGACCAAATGAATTATTGTTATGTTGGGTGTTATTCAGTAGTTTCACCATAGATTATGTTATAGAATATGAAATAAATGAATCTGATGAAGAGTCAGATGTAGAATCCACAGGACATATGGCTATGTCTGATGAGGAAAGGGATGAAGTGGGTAGTCTTGATGGGCCACAATATACATTTAAGGATGAAGAAACAAAGTCTAGATTCACAGAGTATTCTATGAGCAGTAGTGTAATGAGAAGGAATGACCAATTAACTCTTTTAGACAACAAATTTGAAAAGGTGCGTGTTCTATGATACTTTGATGCAATAAATCTGATTATAAAATGTAACCTTAATTATTATGATTACAGTTGTATGCAGCCTATGATGATGCTGAGATTGGGGCTCTGGATTGCGATGAGATTGAAGGCCATGTAGACCCTGATTCGGATATACTTATTCAATATGCGAAAGAGTTTGAAAAACAGAAAAACGAAGCTGTATGTATACTGCATTTATAGGCATTATGCAGGAATTAATATTTATGTTCTTTTTCAGACAGAAAATGTGGCACAGCTTATGAAGGATAGGATGAAGATAATTGATCGAGAATACTCTAGTTCAGATGATGATGATCTGGAGAAACTTGTTGTTGACGCCAGGGAAAGAAATAAATGGGACTGTGAGAGTATAATTAGTACTTATAGCAATATTTACAATCACCCCAAATTAATATCTGAACCCAAGGTGGGTTATCAAGGACAAAAAATTCCAAAGAATTCTCAATCATATGGAAGTGTCGAAGCCTAACAAAATTTGTTCATATTGTAGAATCCATCAAAAATCCAGATTGATCCTAGAACTGGTATTCCTAAAAATGTTTTGAACAACAGTGGAAAGTTAACTGCTCATACATTAGCCCAGTTTGATCAACAGAACGAACGTTCTGCGCAAAATGGTCCAATGTCAGTAGCAGAAACCATGAAGTCTGTGTTAAGTACTCTTAGTAACAGACCGAAAGGAGAAACGCCTGAAGAAAGAAAAGAAAGGAAAAAAGCCCTCAAACAATACAGACATGTACGAATGCCTTAAAATTAATTAAGTCGTACAGTCGTCATACATAATTTCTGATGCAACTTTTCCTATATTTTTTAGGAACGGAGAATTGAACGTAAAGCAAATACTGAGGCTTTCAAAGAAGAAAAGAAGCGGCAAGAGAAGATCATGTTAAATAATAGGCAAAATGTTCAAGGAAACCGAATACTGTAATACATAAGCTTTATATGTATATAGCAATAGATTTTTCACATACTTTTCAAACTCCTTAACTTCTATATGTTAACCTTTCCCAAAATCATAACTATTGTACGTTACTAATATTATACAAGGGTACAATATATATATATATTTAACATATGTTGTGTGAATCGCTTTTGCAATGACACCTTCCAAATATCATAATCTGAGTACAAGTGAAAAGTGAACCGAAGCCACTCAGCCACAGTCGTTAGACGTAGTACGCAATACATATATACGAGTAAAGAAAATGTTCGATTCGACTCACCACGTTTCAGCTTGACACCATATAATCCCATTAGCTGCTTTCGAGTTTCAGATTTACGGTTCTGATATGCACTCCACGAAATTTCTGTAACGGCACGTTATAAATATCGCGACCCGAGGCACTCACGCATCTTTCCCGATTCAAACTGCTTGCGATATTGCGAGATATCGAAATCGTTAACATTTGAAAAGATGGCGGTCTCGTGATTCGAACTTGAACAATTGAATACTAATTGTGGATGTTTTGATTATTATAATTCAATTGCAAGGAGGCTTTTAAATTAAGTGTGTTTAATATTATCTTAAGTTGTGGTGAAAATATAAACGAATAGAAAGAAATGATATTAGCGAGGAGTGATGGTTCAATACGTCGATCATGTGACGGCACAAGGTAAAAGCGCCACCGTCTAAGGCGGGGCAGAGAGCGGAAGCTCGAAAGTCATATGATCGATTTGTGATTCCTTAGCTCATACTACAGTTCTCACTGTTCGTTGCAAAGATGGCCAGCCAGACGCAGGGTATTCAGCAGCTTCTGACAGCCGAAAAGCGGGCTGCCGAGAAGGTCTCCGATGCACGGAAACGTGAGTTATTCTGTGCAATATCTCATTTAACATTTTCCACAAATTTCACATTCTTTCTTGCTACAATTTGCAGACGAAACTCTCGCCTGACCCTGATTTTTAATGGGTGTAACCTTTCGCGGGAGCACCGAAATGGTTTTCGAGCTCTATATCTTATCCTCACACTAATATTTTCTCTTAAATGAAATCTATATATCCATTGAGTCATACCCGTACGAATAGTGGGTACGCTGACACGTGAATGTAACGTAGAATTATTATCGCTGATAACACTTGTCTAACCTTCCCTGATTTTATATTGACTTGTACTACTTGAGATCATACGTGGCGGACAATCCCAAATTCTAAAAAAACAATTAATGTATCGCATTGTGTCAGGCACTATTCGTCTCCTTTTTTCCGGAGAATAAACCGCCGGGACAAGTATGACATGTCATGTGATATCACCTGCTCCGAAAATCCGATAATCAAGGTTTCATTGAACATGCTGGATTTTTTCATTCTAGGCAAGGCACGTCGATTGAAGCAGGCTAAGGAGGAAGCTCAAGATGAAATCGAAAAGTACAGGCAGGAAAGGGAGAGGCAATTTCGGGAATTTGAGGCCAAGGTAACCTTCATATATTACACAGAATATTACTAGCATTGTGAAAAAAGGAAGAATAAGCAACGAGGTATAATAATTTTTCTTTTCTTAAACAGCACATGGGTTCGAAGGAAGATGTTGCTGCTAGGATTGAAGCAGACACAAGAGTGAAGATAGAGGAGATGAACCAGAAGCTGTCTGTGAACAAAAGTGCCGTAAGTAAAAAATATAAGAAAGTATATATGTTATTTGTGAGGTTTGATTGATATATGTAATTCTTGTCTACTAGGTCATGTTTAAGATCTTGGACTTGGTGTATGACATTAAGCCAGAATTGCACAAGAATTACCGCATTGAGGTTTAAGCAAGGAACGCATTAAAAATAATTATACATATTACACTTTAAACTATAAATGTACATTAAACTGCTACCCCTCACTATATAATATCTTAAAAGTGTATCTATTGCTGTTAGCTTGTACTTCTACTGGAGTTAGTACGTACATACTGTTCAGTGGTAGATGGTAATACTCAAACTACTAGAGTCTTTTCTGCAGTTGCTACAAGACAATAAATGTAACCCTAAACATGTTATTGCTGAGCTTTTACCACCATGCTGGAAAGTTTGAGAATTGCTGTAGACGCATCCCGATAATAGCGTATATGTATTGCTCTGTTGTTGTTGCCACGATGTATTATGGCCTAAATATATCGCGGTAACGAGTAAATGTTAAGAATTAGGGTGGTGGTAATGATTGTATATCGTTAAATGTATGTGAATTAGATGTCATTCCATGTTTCTGGAACATCGAGGACTTGACATGTAACAAATCGAGTTAAGTACAGCCTCTTGGGAATCACGGAACAAGCTCCCAATCTTTTGTGGTTCTTACGACGATGTACAAAAACTATTGAAACTTGTTTTGCTTCAATCTTTTATGCTTTGTTACGTTGTATAAAGCGGCAGTTGCACCTCCAGTGTATACCCTGTCTCTGTAAGCTGGTTGATCATCTGTACAGTATTAATGTTCAAAAATAAAACGAAAGTGGACAGCCACAACAAAACGCAGCGACATTCTATTTTCTTGAATCTGACCTCCGACGCAATACTAACAGATGTATCTATCTTAATCTTTATTTTTCGATTGCATAATACCTTTGCGATTACGCGTAACATTTCCGACCTTCGACGATACCTGACAGTTTCTTAAGCCAGTTCAGTACCAAAGTACGAGATGAACATTTGGCGAGTACCTGCAAATGATCCTTGTTCTTCTTAGCAAACTCAAAATTTGCACCAACGAAGCTTCTTCTGATGAAGTAATCCTACAATCCTTTAGTCCTTAGCGCGATTATATTCAAATTCAAGCAGTTGCGCAGACGCGTTCGTACGCTCGAGCCCATTGGTGCAAGTGGTGAGAATCGGGTGAGATTGGTAGTCCCAGCTGTGAATATGTCGCGTAGTGGGGGTAATCAGCTGAGTGGACCTAGCCTCGCCTCAATCGTGGACTCGTGCTCACAGGCGGCGGTGTGTCAGCGGGTGTTGATCAGTGTGCTCGCCTGGCAGCAATAGAGAGTGGGAGAGAGAGTGAGATAGTTCGAAGGGGTTTAAGGGGAACAGGGCAGCGAGAGAGAGAGAGAGACACGTATATGAGACGAGAGTTGCGTGTGCAGTTGGTGGTGCTTGCCGGGCAGCAGCGCCACTCGATAGACTCCGCGAGGTGATTCGATTTTGCGAACTAATCCGGAGACACAGACACGGACACAGACACACAGAGAGCAGAGCAGAGCAGTGAAGAGGAGAGCAGAGAGAGCGCGTTGTGGCCGCGGAGCGGTCAGTACGTGTGCCATTCCGCAGCGAGAAATGGAAGCCGACGGGAGGCGTTGGTGCAGTAGCCGCGCGAGCACGTTGCCCAGCCGTCGTCGCGAGATAGATAGAGTCGCGTGCCGTCGCCACGCAGTGACAGCTGTGCACGGGTGCGCGCTTTAACTCTGTTATGACAAAGAACGCACTACCGGTGCCACCACGACCACGACCGGTCGCCGACCAGCCGCGAGTCCGGAGCGCAGATATCAACCTGATCGCACCGCACCGACACACGCGTTATTCTACCAAACCTCTGTTTTGCCAATTCCCCCTTCTTGCCACTTGTGCTACCGGCTAGAACTGAGAGGAAGAGAGGACTCTACATCGTCCAGGTGCCGGGATACACCAGTTGAGACAGGATGTGGTGCCTCGTCAGCCAGGCGAATTCCGTCATCCTCGAGGTGCAAGTCGACCCCAAGGCGATCGGACAGGAGTGTCTGGAAAAGGTGAGTCACCTCTGCCTCTGTTTGTTTCCTATAGCTTTGAGTTGCTCCGAGGCCGAACGATGTCAACACTGCCAGAGAACTGTTTTTATCTCTTGGCAGTCCAATTCTATACATACATTGGACACCCTGCGTCAACACGCGCTAATGTATAAGCCTCTTTGAATTCGAGCCATGTTTTGACAACATACTTAGGAGGGAGTGCGTGATCGGGATTCGGTTTGAGTTTCTACCCAAAAGCATTGGAACAGTAATCCCCCGTTACGGGTTATTATTCTCACATTGTTAGTATTCCGAGAGATAGAACAAGCTTCGGCTCAGTCATAAATATAGTACTGAAATTAGCATAGGCACACCTTGGTGCAACCATTTAGTTTTAAATAACACGAAAGTCTTCATGCATCGTGGTCGCTTTTGAAGCGAGCTTTTAAATGAGGTTAGCTCGTGGATTACCACAAGTTTTCGCGCCACCTGTATAAAAAGTCTTCAGGCAACCAAGAAAAGTTATGTCTCTGCGTGCTGTGTCAGAAGTAGAGGCACATAGAGGTTCTCGTAACATTGAGAAACAGTGTGAGTGCTGCCTTACGGTCAACTCGTAACTCACGTGCGCAACAGATGCCCCGAAACACATTCGGCCGCTTTCCTCACCGGCAATGGACACTTGATATTTGGGGGGCTTGGGAGCTGTCAACGCAAGCCATCTTTGCATTCATTTGCTAGCTCATCTTGTTACAATAGGTCAGAGTGGACACTGCATAGTAGTAGCCAAGCGAATATTTTTATT
The DNA here is from genome assembly GCA_910593735.2 of Ectemnius lituratus. Lineage (NCBI taxonomy): Eukaryota > Metazoa > Arthropoda > Insecta > Hymenoptera > Crabronidae > Ectemnius > Ectemnius lituratus. The sequence continues at coordinate 1,052,356 of OU343036.1, read as the reverse complement.
TTTGCCCACACATTTCTACCAGCACTTTATTTCTTACGATAATTAAGCGCAGCATAAATCGGATGCATTTTACACCTCAGGTGAAAAAGAAACTAGACGACGGTTCAGCGTGCAGAAATTTACGATCACTTAAGATTAAACGAGGTGTCGAACATGACTAATAATTTATCCCTGACCTAGGTGCTAGGACGACTCCTCAATAGTAGTTGGCTAGTCGGTAGCGTTCCGGCTTTCCTTGGAGTTCATTTCTCTATTTATAGAGCAGGGGGAGCGACCGATATTGGACTCTTTGCTTTTTCCCTCCTCGGCAGAGCCATTCGCATGCATCGTGCTCGCTTATCATTCACCAGTCGGACGTAAGCACTCTCGTTTACATCCGGAGTAGGAGGAAAGATCACGGCGCGACTTGCACCAAGTCTCTCAGTACTTCCTTATTAAATCCCCGCTTTATTCGTAGCAAGTCGAAGCGTAATCCACGAAAACCGCACAAGCTGCATCTTGGCGATAAGAGCCGTTAGCTCGAACCTTCTGAGCTGGGAATAATCCTCGGATTCACTTTATACCGAAGGCCGTATCTCAGAAATTGGAGCTGACGCGTAGCAGCCTGGCTGACTAAAAAGACACGAGCGAGAACCCTCTCACAAGAGGCACGCATGGAAAGAAAGAGGGGAAGGGGATGTATGGTAATTGAAATTTTCCTCGTAAAAGTGTATTGTGTCGAGGGAGAGAAAGGGTGGAATGGACACTCGCTCGTATCGCTTACGTGAATATGTAAATTTATTATAATCCCGACTCTTTATTGCATCTTGCATCTAGCGACGTGGATAAGTTGATAGTTGCTTGAACGGCAAGCACCAGAGACTCCACCGAGTAAACCAGCATTGGACAAGGGTGGGTGGTTTCTGCAAAAATTTCAATATAACCTCACATAAATATGCACTGCTTTTTACAACGCTAACAGCACGGATCCGTGCTTTACATAGGCGCATGTAGATACAGTTGTAGGGATGCTCCCAAAGCCACTAAACTCTTGCCATCCGCGTTCGTGTCTACCGCATACTAGCCGAGACATAATGCCAGAGGATAATGTGCGGAATAAACAACATAACGTTATACCTTATTATGTGTAATATGCACTCCCGCTTCGGAGTATACTTCCCAAGTGAAGTGGCCCATTGTACCAGCTTGAAATATGTATAAAGATACTTGAAGAAGAGAGTCGCGCATACGGCTTAAACCGTGGCCCGTACTTTGCATTGCAAAAAAGAGAAAAAGAAAGTGGCAGAGCCTGGCGGAGAGGGGAGATATGCCAACGGAGAGGATACAAAGCTTAGGGGAAATTTAATTAAACGTGTAATTGCATCGGAACGTCTGCGAAAACGGGGCGATGCAGCTTTGAAGCAAGGAGAGTTCACCAGGTTCCTCCTTTGTCCCATGCAAACAAGGGACGGCCGTGGAACTGCCGTGTAGGTTGTTTACCTCTAATATCAATCCATCCATCTCAGCTCTCTGATGATTACAGTGACGACCAAGTGGGTCAGCGACTACTAACTCGGCCGCAATTTCACTCACCACCCTACGTTATTAGGCACGACGATCATCCGCACGAGATTCTCTTAGCTCTCGTACACTTGTTTCCGTGTATGTCGCTGGTAGATGCACGCGCGCTCTGCGTTGCACTGCTCTATTAGATTCTTCTTCTTTTTGGTCGGAGCCTTTCCTTATCAAGGAACTTTCTTTCAACGACAGTGTAATTCCATGCTCTCTATCTACTACTATCGTCAGATATATCGTGTACTGCGCACGTGAGATTGGACTTTTATTTTCAAGGGGTTCACTTTGATAGAGAGTCGTGTGTTTTGGTCAGAATGACCCGGAAGTGCACTTGCTGACTCCGTCGTTGGAAGATCTTAGCAATTACGAAGCATCAATGACGGAAATCCGATGGAAAGTTGGTGCATCGGCAAGTTTTGCCTGTTATCTTAAGAAGATAGCGTAGGCAACCAAGAGATATTCTCACACTGAGAAAGTGTGAATGTTATTTCAAGGAAGGTCGAAAAATTCAGTGGCAAATCGCTTCCGTGGAAATTAAGTGCGAATTGGCCGGAGCTTCGATTCAGGAATTCAATTTACGTCGCCTTTGTACGCGCGTGCGCGCGCGCGTGGCTTGATCGGATCGACACGGGCCGCAGTATTTCCGCGATCTAATTTGCGTTTGCAAGCTCTCTCTTCTACATTCCTGAGTCAGCCTCTCTTCTATCCAAAGGGATTCAGTGGTACAAGCTTGGCAATCACCTCGTAGGGTGAAGATAGAGTCTCCCAGCATCTATCCGCTATCTTTTTCCTCGCATCTCTCTGATCAGTATCTGTCCGGCGTATCACTATCGCCACTCTATAACACTCGGGATAATTCCAAGCATGCCCCGAATACGTAATGATCTTCAGCGACCAACAGAAGCATTGCTATCTTCTTCCTACCTTAAGAACAATTTCACCGAGTTTCTCTGCAACCATTATGTCTGATACCGTTGTCTTTCTCAAGGATAGCGATATTCCTATAGTAAAGAACAGAGAGAATTCTCGCTAGTGTACAACCGTCCAACGTGTACCGGTAACTTTTTCAAATTCAATCTTTCGCAAATTAATTGGACTTGCCGCAATCGCGTGCCCCAGTAAAGAGAGGAGCAAACTTTCCTGCAAGTGGAATTAGTTTGCGTTGCACTTCATTCGAGAGAGTGGACGCTCCCCTACAACCACTTCTTATTGATTGAATGCAGAGAAAAAGCAAAGGACGCATCCTTTCAAGTGAATTCTCCATGCCAGTCTAGTTTCCTCACTCGTAAAATCTTTCTGTTCTCTTTTATTGAGAAGAATGCGCGATGATACTTCCTCGTAAGCTGCCCAGTGTGTCCTGTCGCTCGTTAACACGCTCTCAACTTTGGTCCTGCTGTTCTTACTTCGCTAGTGAAAACTCCACGAATACTTCCGAGAAAGGAAGATACAGTGGCTCACATTTATATCAACAATCTCAGCCGAAACTTACCCGAGCACTTTTAAACTGGTGAACAGTCCTATACTTGAAGTACCAGAGATTACCTTTGATTACGATATTCTCTGATTCGAGAGTGCATATTACATGCCAACCACCGTAATTGCAACGTGCATTGTCTTTGTGTAATAGTACCATGAATCACTGAAATTTGCGTTGCGCAACACTAATCAAGTATAATTGCTAAGTCTGTTAATCGTGGGATAATACTTTACTATCGTAACATATGTCTTCCTCGCACTGTGTAATCCACGTAAAACATTAAAACAGTAAAGTTTCTTGATTATAAAAAGTGAGTTTCCAGTATTTTGCTTTTACGCATCAGTCGTTTGGTCGACGCGTCTTGTATGCAGGAGACTCTCGGTTAGTTACTACCAACGTGTGCATGGGGCGGACTTTCCTATTGGTTGGCGCAGTAGGATTTAGCGCAGCTGCTTCGCGAAAGTTCGGGCCAATTCATAATGCCAGGAGAGGCTTTGTTATCGGCTTTTGCCACCGCGTCTCTCGAATTCAGGTTGGCTGACCGGGGAAACTCCTGCGTGTTGGTAGGCACGGTTGCTTGGTATGGGCAATGCCGAATAAATCGTAGTAGGAGAGTTGGTAGCGCGGACATTCGGGGCGCATGAGCTATTCGGAGATCGGAATGCAAACTCGAAGAGATGGACAGTTCTCTCTCTCTCTCTCTCTCTCTCTCTCTCTCTTTTTGTCTATCGGTTGGTCCTCGCATGCGTCGGAAATTTGACGAGCTCGTTGTCCAGTTTTTCCCGATATTCTTGTCGAATTCCGACCTCCGCTGGAATAACTAGTGGCTGCTGCTATGTCGGCCAGCCGAAATACCCCTGCGCCTCGATTTACGAATGTATTGAATCGGCCTGCGTTAAAGCGCCTTGTTTCTCGCGGATGATAGATGTCTCGTGATAAAAGAATCCCATTGACCTCATCCCGACTCGCAACCCAACTCCACTTTTGCCCATTGCTTTTCACAATGGAAATAGCTGCTATACACTTGCTTCATCTGTATTCCAGCTACAGTGCCCTTTTGTAGTAGTTGGATAACGATGAAGTGGTATAAAGTGCTGGGCGGTTTTTAGTACTACCTGAACCTCATCGCGACAGAACGTGCAAGGGAAAGCAGAGCTTGACTCGTGACAGGAACATAACCCGATGACATCGACGAGATTACATCACTGGGATTAATATCGACGTACCAATTGTACCGGAGAAACTTTTTGTTGTTCCCTGCTCTGTCATATAATCCAAGTGCTATTCATCAAGTATAATTTTCGTGGTAATCTGCCAATTCCAGTGGAGATTGGCCGGCTGTTTGATAATGACGGTAGTTTGATTTCTCGTAATATGTAGGAAAGGGAGGAAATTTGTGAGTCGGCAAATGATACAAGCTCACCGTTTTATTTGGTGGTTGGGAAGATGTATAGAGTCGAAATTTCAAGGACTCTGTTCATGAAAAGGTGGAGGTTCCTTTTGCACCGGTGCAAAGTGCATCTTAGCGAAAGGGGTGGGCGACGGCGGAGGCGACGGCGGCGGCGGAGGCGGCGTCGGGTGCCTCAGGCGGCGGTGTGCTCTCTTCTACTCTCATTTTTCAGCGGGATACGTCTCATTTATATGCCGGTGAATGGAATAAGTGGCTGCGGTTTCGCCGAGGAGAAAAGCTTCCCGGGTCTGCGACGTTTATTGGATTAGTATTCAAATGCGATCCACTATTCGAAGTCAGTACGTTCCGCACTGGTGAAAGAGCGCCACCGTCGACGTTTCTACTCTTCACGCGGAATTATTATTCCCAATGCAAGGAAGACGCGCGCGCCCGCGTCAGTTTTCCCTCAATTATTCCGATTATTAATGGGTGGGCGCAAAAGTTCATCGCTCTTGTTGTTCGCTCCTTTTTTTCCCCACTCCATCGTGAAAAGCTGGTCCAGCCACAGGTGTTTACGCTTTAGGCAGCATCGATTCCTGTCTAGCAGCTGTCATGGCTATTAGTGCTATAATTGAAACACGCCCGGTAGCAACCAACCAGTGAGAGAAGGGAGATTGAGCTTGAGTTATGCGCCTCGTTAGAACTTCCCACGCACTTTAATTAGCAGCGATTTTTATATGACCAGGCATGATTAATAGGTTAAAAAACAGGACTTCCTTACTTTGTCACGTTTCTACTACGTCTTTGGATATTCGACTTGTTACGGAGACCCTTTTAACCTCGGTAATGGGAAATCCATTTTGATCCTTTGGTTAAGTGTTCGATGTGAGTGATAGCTCTTAGAGGGCTTTAATGAATTTCCTCTGCCATAATCGACAGCGTTAAGAGGTCAAAGTTTGCGGTGCAGGCCCCCCTTGCTCGTTCTCTTGTTTCCTCGAGCTTTGTCTCTCACGGTGGCTATGGCGGCTGCTTCTTTTTCCCACTAGCGACGGACTCGGAAACTTTAACGAATAAGCCTTTAAGCTGAGCCCGCTCGAAAGTTTAATTAGGCGTACGAGCGACATCCGATCTTCTTCCTCACTCGCGGGAATGTTCATTTAACTTGAGCCATTTCCGAATTTCACGTAGGGCATCCACCGCCGGCAGCACACGTCGAAAAGACGCTGATCCACCATCAGCCTCCCAGGAATCTCATTACGCCACTTAATTGCGTTCCACGGGAAACCTAGCACAAGCGAATCCCCCGCCCTCTCTTCCATCCTGCACTTTTCCTTCCACTAGAGAATCTTGTCGCGGTTTTCAACATATCAGCTATTATTCGAAAAATTCATTCTACCTGGATTCTATTTGATAATCGAATTAATTTTCCTCGGTACTTGTTTGATTTCTCTTTCCTTTGGAGACCAGTTGCTCCAATTTGGCTTTGCCTCTTGTTAACCAGTGGAACGCGCGCGACCCCTTACATGTTCGTAGGTGTGGGAGAAGGCGGCGGCGGCTCCTCGCGTGTGCAAGAGAATGCCGCTTGTCGTGTTAATGCTCGCTAGCGTAGAGGCTTCGTTCGTGTTCGCCAAGCCGCAATTGTACTTTCCTAAACATCCGCGATGAGACTCGGTGCATACTTTCGCTCGTCGGCCTTCATTAGCCGGGCTATGCAGCTGCTAGTCCTTCGAGCTAGATAGCTTGAGAACCACCATACGGCTACTAGTGCCTGATGGCAGGTGCGCCACGGCAGCAGCAAGTGTGCGTCTAATTAATAGGATTAATTAAGAACTTCGCCGCAGCGCGTTGGGAGACTAAGAACTTTTAAAGGATTTTTCTTCTTACCGCTTTCTCTCTCTCTCTCTCTCTCTCTCTCTCTCTCTCTCTCTCTCTCTCTCTCTCTCTCTCTCTCTCTCTCTCTCTCTCTCTCTCTCTCTGCACGTCTTCATCATTCACGCCAGCTTGCCTGCTGGTTCGGGTGTTTAAAGTTGTACGATAAAACTTGGTAAAAAGGCTTGGTGTACATCTTACAAATCGTGCGTTACGAGGTTCCAGCATCACCGAGAAATATTGGCTGGGACACTTGCGAGAAAGCATCGACAAAGCTCCTCTAATTATTCAGCGATAAGTCTTAGGGTATTGGGTGTAAGGACGTGTAAATAACGAGAACTCCGCTTTCTCGGAGGCGAAGTTCCGAAGCTGTAGTAAACGAACGAGCCCCGGAAGAAGCGGCCGACTTAGAGGAGTAATCGAAGTATCGAAGACAGGGAGAAAAGGAAGAGAGAGAGAGAGAGAGAGAGAGAGAAAGTATGGTCCTAGAAGAAAAATGGAAGGTACATCTTGGCTCAGCACGAGAAAAGAGGGGGTAGGAGAGGGTTCTCCTTGCAAGAGAGAGCTAGGAAAGCCGTTCATCAAGTCCTGGCAGTCCTAAATGTTTCCTTTGTGGGTTTTAAAAGTTTTAGTAGCCGCAGCATCCGCCGTTGGCCGATCCGGAGGGGAGTGCCTTATCGATTGTTTTATAGCACAAGGCTCTACCCGTGGGACTTGGCCCTCTGTCATACGGTACCTCGTCATTCCTTCCTCTCTCTTTTCTCTAGCTGCCAATTCACCCGCTGTTCCCAAGGGTAGGTTGGGCAGAGCGGCGACTCGCAAAAAATACGATCGACAATATGCACTTCCCGGTGAAATACTATGTTCTCTCTCTCTCTCTCTCTCTCTCTCTCTCTCTCTCTCTCTCTCTCTCTCTCTCTCGCAGTCTCGAGAGCATGCCTGTCCAATTGGATGCTGCTTCGATATTGGAAGTGGCCCTTTACCCTTAGCCACCCCTTTTTACTCCTCTCATGAGACGAGATACCAAGGTGTCTTGGTATTTAAGAGAATACCAGAGAAGAATACCAGCTCTCTTGAGGAAAGAAAAGACTCGATGTCCCACTCTTATCATTCTCATAAGCGTGGTCGAACGAGACTAGTCCGTCGAGGGTGAGACGATGAAATTTTCATGCTACTTTTCAGACGCGTCTCCGAGAAAGTAAGCGTTCATTCGCTCATTCGTTCTTTCCTTCAGCCGACGCATTTCACCCTGACTTTCCCACTTTCATTACGCTCGCCGGGGCGAGGTTTCATTTGCATGCGGATCCCAACGGTGTGCCTGCCTGCTGCCCCGCTACTTGTTTTTTTTTTCCTTGTTTTTTACGCCCAGTCTCAAACGCTGAGCCGATTGCTTCACGGTTTATCGTCAAGTTTTCTACCTGTACTTGGGAAATCCCCGTTGGTTCCGACACTCAAATAATATCCCTCTGTCCTGTGTACGGAAATTAGTAAAGTCAAAGGGTAAACAGGAGGGCTCGACTGTGTATCGGCTTTGTAATTATTCACGACAACGAGAGAGGTAACCTTCCACTCTTTACATACCCTGTTAGCCGTATGAGTAATTAATGATCGTGACATCAACAAACGCCTGCTTCCTCGATAATTAATGAGAATTATGAGAATGTCGGGTAATCCTTTTCGAACAATGTAGGCCCATTTTCCTTCCTCTGAAAGCTATAGTAACGAAACGAGTGAAATGTGAACAGGCATGCTTTTCAATTCTTTTCAAAGGTCATTAACTCGGACTAAAAAAAGAGACTGGTTTGACTGTTCGCAACTTGAAAGGGCTTGTTTACACTTTATACTGTCATGCTCGTCAACGCCGAGATCGTCGAACCCCAGGCAGACTTTGCTTACTGGCGCGTCGCCGAGAACGTAAACGCGCCACTCGCACGTTCGCGAGATCAAGCCGTGTTTTCTCTCTAGTCGTCTTCCAACAAGATAATGTTATCATACACGTACTCTGCCAAGCTTCTGTAGAGCTTCCAGTGGTCTTAGAGTGGAACTGGCGAAGTAGGAGTGCGCTAATTTGGAAGATGCACTGGGAATCCTTCATCGAGATGTAACCAAGAGTTACAGGTACTACTTCGGTAGAGCTCGCACTCTGATATAGCAGTGAGAGTCGAGTGTCTTCGTGTTCTCTCGTTCTCTTTCTCTATCCGGCTCTCGTCAAGTTGGAAGCTTACCAGGGCGAATCTTCTTTGCTTAGTGACGCGAGAATCAAGGGTGTAGAACGAGGGTTCAAAGGGCGAGACTCAAGACACCCATCGGGGATCCTGCTGTCCTATCCTCTGGATAAATTTGCCGACGTAGTAGGACTTTCGTTGGTCGTCGCATCATGGAATTCATTGGGATATTCGGATGGAAGTTGGATAGAAGAGCAGAAGGTTTTCCTCTTTGACACAAGCTGATTTTCAGAGAAGAGTGCGACTCTCACGAATAGAGCCGCGGGTCTATTAAAGGCAATGCTAGTCGTTAAACCCTCCGGCTCTTTCTTCTCAGTCTCGTAGAAATTGATTTTTTCCGCTTTGTCCTGCACATTTAGAGCTCCCTCGAACCATTGACTGGTTGAGAGAATGAAAGAGAGAATGAAAGAGAAAAAGAGAGAAGAAGAAGTTGGTCCTCCTGGCTGGGAATCGAGCAGTCTAGTCTCACTCGTACTTTCTCTCCCTATGCAAGCTCGAAGGGAATAAGAGAAGAGTGAAAGAGTGAAAGAGTGAAAGAGGGATGAAGGGTGCAACAAAGCCTCTTCGCTGCCACTCCGACGCGTTCAACGGCCGCTGAATAAGGCAATATCCCGAGGCTTTATCGTGCCCGTTTTGCGCGAACAAGGGGCCTGTTATTACATCGGGAAATTGCTGGACCGCGTGCGTCCCCTCTCTCAACCCTGCCTCTCTCGCTTTTCCTTCGGCCCTCTCTTTCTCGCCAGTCCCACGATCTCTCAATCTTCAGGCCTCCCGCCTTCCCGTCCAGCCTCCCAAACTTCATTTTGGGTTACGGCCAGCCAGCCACTTGCTTTTTCCCAGACTCCTCTTACCTTCTACACTCATCTCGTCCTACTTATTAGTTGATCCACAGCTATATTTCCTAGCTAAATTATTTCCTGTCACGCTTCTATTATCTTGGATTTGTAATTATCTTTTAATCTGTTGTGATGGATAATGATTTCTTAGGAGAAAAATTATTCTACTTGATTCAGAGTGATTATACTTGATGTGCGTGACGTATACGATGGCATTTCAGGATTTGCATCGATTGATGTTCGCACAATCGACGTGCCTGCAGCAGTATATGCTTCTTACTCTCATTTGGCCCGCTTTCGTCCCGGCACCTCCGCCTTTAGCAGGCAATCATGACAAGCCATTATGCGACGTATGATTACGTCGTTAGGCACGGCAACATGTAATAATGATCCCCGACATCCGTGCTCGAATGTCATTAGCCACGCAAATGGCCTGTGATCAGCGCGCCACGCGAGTCTCCCCAACCTGGAGGCACAAACATCCTTTCATTGAAGAATTCGTCTCGAATTAAGCGTACACCCGCAACCAATAATTCCATTCGCCGGAAACAGCTGACATAAAAGAGAAGAGAAATATATCGAGGCTTTTCGAGAATTCATGTAACTTGGTCAGATAGAATAGGAGGATGATTCTCACGGAAACCAGCATCCGCATTTCTCAATACACAATTCATGCCCTCTCCCAAGCAACCACTGGAATTGTTGGCCGATCGATACCTCGGGGATTTATGAGGCGACATTGCTCAGATGCAAGGAATAATTAGCTCTAGTGCGGCCGATAGCCACAGCTCTATGCGGCGATCCTTTGGCACGTGGTATGTGTCGCAGGTATTTAACCATACCAACGCATATCATGTATGCTCCTGGACCCTAAGATCTACGGGATTCGAACAATGCTGAAGAATTGTATTCGTAAACTGTGAGATATTGATCAATACATCTATGCAATCCATTGAAACAGATGTATTAGTATTATGTTTCCCCCCCCTCCCTCTTTTTTTTTCCATTCGTTGAGTCATATGTTTTCGAGAAACACTTGGTGTAAAAGGTGTAGAGGTGCGCATTTTTTGAATACCCATATTCCTTATTATTGACTTGCATGGTCAACAATTTTTTTCTCGCCTTCGTTGATATATCAGAATCTTGATGAAGTACGCGTTTCTGTGTGTATGAGGCAATATGCGATATCTGGGTCAGTGCTAATCGTGCGGAGGATCGACCTACCGATTGGATTCTTCTCTTGGCGAGGCAGGAAATTGAACGAAACGCATTAAATCGGCGAAGGTATGGCAGCAGGAAATGAAGAGCGGTCACGTTATGGTCCAGTCCGCCCTCTCAGGTCTTTCTCTCTTGGTCAAATCCAGCTCTCCCCTCTACCTCTAGAAAATTAGTCCCACCCATTCAACTTTAATTCGGACCGGTCCCTCTCGCTTCACAACAACAAAGGTGTCAGTCTCACGAAGGCCTGAGCACCGGCATTCAAGCGGTTTATATTTCTGGTCAGACAAGTTTTGCTGAGAGATTTAAAACGACCGGCTTCTTTTCGTGGCTGAACTAGGCTTGGTTGGCCTGCACGATTACCACGATAGAAACAACTATTCACCGATGTTTGCAATTTCTATTGATTCTTTACAGACATTTGAAAGAATTACTTTTATGGATGTTTTATGAGAGGATTTATGCAAAAATAAGTATGTTTTATTGGTGAGAAGTAACGAATGTTATTTGCCTGTTGCGAGTAGTAGTATTTCTCGACTCTAGGGAATGGTGCTTGTCGACCAAGCCTGACTAAGTCGCGTTTCCTTTCAATGTCTCTCCGACGAAGAAAAGCGAGTGCACGACCCTCTTTCCTAGTAACGCGAAGAACCCTCGTCTCTCTTTACAGTCAGAAGGAAATCCGCCAGGATATCGCAATCGTTCTGTTTGCGGTGTGATTCGCCGTTGCGCTGTAAACAGGATTCCACGATTTTTTCCAACGCGCGCGATTGGTATCGCGCGCCCTACGTTTTACGAGCGGGATTACGATTTTCGAGGATCGTAAAAAGGCGCAAAAACGTAATGTTGCCTCGAGGGCGGTGAAATTAGTTCGGAATTAGGAATTGGCCAGTGAGGGCAATGAGGTCAATCGCATACTTCCTTTACTCCTCTGGCTTGGTACACACGGTTGATACCGCTTACTGTAATTCACCGTCTGTAATTATGCGGCAAATCCTTGCGCGCGAGTGTGCCCACCCACCATTTTCCTCTGCACACAGACGCATACTATTTCTTTTTCTCCCTCCATCGCTGTCTCCTTTTTGCCAGCGAGCGCGGATTTCTTCTTGGCATTTTTCCGCTGATTTAAGGGTTGCATTTAAAACGGTTCATTACACACGGCTGAGGCGCGCGCGCGAACGCGAGGATCCCCCCGCGTACTACTGGTGGATTATGCATCCCTCATTTGCCGCGGGATATGAGTACCGAAGTACGGCTTACAACCCGCCCACCATGCAGATATGAATGCTGGAATATCGCGTTTCTCCCCGAACCGCCCACCGCCACTTTTCTATACCAGAGCCGAGAGAGCGAGCGAGCAGCCAGCTCCGTACTCTTTGATTCGAAATTGCTCGCCGCTCGAGCTCCTACCGGTTTTCGTTTTCATTCCCATTACAGTCAGACTCTCCTCGCGCAATGATGCTCTCATGGAGCAAGCAAGAGAGTAACAAAGAAAAAAAGAAGAAGAAAGGGGGGAGGGAAGTGAAAATTCCTGTTGGATTCTATGTGCGTCAGAAACTCTTATTTACCGTTGACTGTCCGTGTGGAAGCGGGCTGCTTCTGGTTATCCAGGTGACAGTGCGAGCGTCATTTAAGCTTAATTCGACATGACAATTTCCTTGTCATATTCAGCTTCTCCGGTGGAACTAGAATGGATGTCCATTCAGTAATTCCTATTCTACTTGGAAGCTGCTGTCGTCCTGTCAACTGGAGACAAGTATGAGCTTCATCTCCGTTCTTTTAATAAAATCAATCGCTAACGAGGAGGATCCTCGTCCACGCCCGCTCGACTTGCGCTCAAGAGCAACCGGAGGAAGTAGGTTAACACGCCCCAGTCGACCGCATAATCCGATTACGACAATCGCAGGAGGCGCGCGTGGAATGTCACGTCAGCTTGGGAAAGTGGCGGCGCGCCCATCAAACTGACAGCTCCTTATCGCGAAATTTATACTTACTTCCTTCTGGAATATAAGACGAGACAAAGTCAGCGGTAGTACGGCTGCGTAGTAGTCAGTGGATACATCGACCGTTCGGTAACGAAAGTTTTAAGATAGTTGTATTAGTACTGTATCATCGAAAAGTCAATTGTTGGTCGAAGGAACTGTTAACTTCGATTGCAACTGCCGGTGGGCTAAATTTTTGTGTACCTGACCCGTTCAAAAATTGATGGAAAAATGAATTTTGTGATAGGGCTCTGGAATTTATATCACTTCTTCCTTGATGCAAGAAAACTTTCCCCACCAAATTTTAGCCCCGGAAAATGTCGGGAAGTATGGAAAACATGGGAAAAACCACGAAAACGAATTTTTCTGGATCGGTTTTCCATGTGTTTTCGGTACTATTCCGGCACTTTGACTACTGGTTTTATGTTTTTTATCCGTTTTGATACTCAAACAATTGAAATATCAAGCGTTCGTCCAAGTCCCAGAACCTTCGAAAAATCGAAAATTTCTGAAGGGGTACATATGGAAAAATTTGCGAAAAAATGAATTTTGAGCTAGGGCTCTGGAATTTATATCACTTCTTCCTTGATGCAAGAAAACTTTCCCCACCAAATTTTAGCCCCGGAAAATGTCGGGAAGTATGGAAAACATGGGAAAAACCACGAAAACGAATTTTTCTGGATCGGTTTTCCATGTGTTTTCGGTACAATTCCGGCATTTCTCCCACTGGTTTTATGTTTTCTTTTCGTTTTGATACTCAAACAATTGAAATATCAAGCGTTCGTCCAAGTCCCAGAACCTTCGAAAAATCGAAAATTTCTGAAGGGGTACATATGGAAAAATTTGCGAAAAAATGAATTTTGAGCTAGGGCTCTGGAATTTATATCACTTCTTCCTTGATGCAAGAAAACTTTCCCCACCAAATTTTAGCCCCGGAAAATGTCGGGAAGTATGGAAAACATGGGAAAAACCACGAAAACGAATTTTTCTGGATCGGTTTTCCATGTGTTTTCGGTACTATTCCGGCACTTTGACCACTGGATTCATGTTTTCTATCCGTTTTGATACTCAAACAATCGATTTATCAAGCATTCGTCAAAGTCCGAGAACCTTTGCAAAATCGACCATTTTTGAAGCGACACGTCAGTTGCAGAACCTTATAAAAATTGTTCTGTCAAAGTTTCAACAGAATCTATAAAAAAAAAAACTGTTCTTCGATAAAACTACTTAAAGTCCGTCGAACGAAGTACTCCCCGATAAAACAACGGTGGTAAATGTTTATCCACTCGCGAGATGCATCGCATGCACACTATGTTTATGCTGTTTGTTGTGTACGCTTTTCCTCGTATGTTGACGTATTCCTGCATGTGTTGGGCAGCTTTAATACATGGCCCTTCAAAGAGGATTCGCATTAATGCGGATCGGCCAGGTTATCTGGGCCAAGGAACAAAGCGGGGTTAAAGGGCTCGTTCCATCCTTCTTGCTTCAGGATCTCTCGGGCTGTTGAGCCTTGTATACGGTAACGGCGTGTGTTCTATCTCTCCATACATATACGCGGCTGCACGTGCGATCGTGCATCAGACTTATACTCTATGACAGGTTAGGTGGTGCACAGCTACCTTGATATTAGCTTCCGCTGATATTTCGTGGTTAGTGACCGATGTCTTCCATTGTGCCGTCGTCGAGCTTTGTAAGATGGGTTTTACAATCTGGAAAAAAAGGCCACGTTAAAAGGACCGGAAGCTTTTTCCCTCAGGCTAAACATAAGTGCAGGGCGTTTTGTGAGAAGTGTAAGGGTTAAATATTTTTGCGCCTTTGCCCTCTTCTAGCATAGCCGAGCGTATTTACGAAGACTACATATTTCAGAAGCGGGTGAGATGAAAGGGCCGAGGCCTTGGCGAAGGGAAATTCTTGCCGCTACTTATTAAACGGATATTAGAGATGGCGGGTCTCTTTTTGCTTGCTTGTTTAAGTGGCTGTCTTCTTTGAACACGCTCTAATTCCCACCAGCACCGAGGTCCTTTCATTCAAGTGAGCTTATACGAGAGGAGTAACTATCGGCGTCTAGTTGCTAGTCTGTACAAGCTCTCACTGCTTGCAATCGCTTAGCCGAGACTCCGAAACTCTCCCTCGCATCAGACTAGCCCTGAGGCTACAGATTTAACCCTGGCACGATTGCGTCCGCTGGAGATTCCATGGTTCGGTCTAATTCCAAGGCTTGATCGCGATTGTTTGGGAGTGTGCGCTAGGTCGAGGGTGACGGTGAAACAATTCGCATTGTTATTTTCGCGGTTGAGTTGTTAGGGCGTATCCTCTTCCGGCGACGCCACAAAGGGGGTCGTCGGAAAGTCGAAATTGGTAAGAACTCGAAGCGCACAAGCCTGAGAGAAACGGTGTGAGAACCGGATGTTAGAGGTAAGCCGCCCGCCGACCCACCAGCAACCTGAAAACACTTCTCCCGTGTTCCCCGAAACAGCTGGCAGCAGCTCTCGCTGTGACTTGCAAATTGCAAATTGCACTGTCGCGGCTTGCATTCCAGGTTCACGTGGATAGGAGGAGATGGGAGGTAGAGCGCTTGTTGCGGCGGATGGTCTACCGGTCTCTGGCATCCACCTAATCACTCGCTCTCGAGTATTGGATCCACTGGGATTAAAGAACAACACTTCGTATTCACTACTACCTTTCGCCATTTCATGCCTCTTCACTATAAAATAATAAACATTCTTGTAGCAAACTTTTTTTGTTACATACACTCCTTTTAATTTTTATGCAATCTCTAATAATTATTGGAATATAAATTAATAATAATATCGATAATTATATGTAGTTAATAAACAGGAACGCGAGTGATAGAACGATTTTATAACACGTCTTGTCTCTTTTAAGGCTCTTAAAGGAATGAATTCACAAATCAATAAGCCCTCCTTGCACACGGTTGTCTCTTTTTTTAAAAACATACAAATATAGTTTTAGATAACTATAGCAGCATCCTTCTATCGTACTAGTCTCTTATATTATTGTATAATTCTCCTACATATATAAATGATTTCGATTTTAAGGGGAATTCATGGTATTTCGAAAGCAGGGAACCATTTCGGGCTTGTACATCTATGGTGGACCGCTATTTCAGGCTAACACCACTCTGCTTTCTAATCCACAGTGATCGTCCGATACTACGGTAAGCTTATCGTATCAGGAGCGATTCTGTACGTGTGCGACATCGATATCCATGTCTATCTATAATTCTTCCTTATCGTCTTGGAGACATCGTAGCAGAGCTTTCCATAAATTGCCATCTCGATTCAAGTATAACATTTTCGATCGTCGCGTCTGATAAGTAAGTACTTTCACAGGGATCGATCGATTTTCATACCGATTTACATGGTAGCATTAGCCTCCCTCTTTCTGGCGATGCTTGCCCTTGGCGATCCCTTCTCATTACACGATCCCGCAATTTCCCACCAAGATACCGGAGTCGCGCCACAGAATTGTGCAAGTTCTACTTCGACTCTTAGTTCCCATTCGGCAAATTCTCTTCAATTAAAGCGACCTCTAATTCTGAACAGTATCATAATTCCTAGTTCTAGTGGGCCATCATATTTCATACGCTCTTTAATCGACTTATTAATATCATTCTATATTTTGGACTTTATCCTCAATATTTCTTTCATAATACGCCTGACCTTTGAAAGTGGACATTAGTAGACAGTATTACATTCTCTCCCACTTTCCATTGCCTTCTATAAACGATCTTAACTTAGAATTCGAAATATCATCTGATATATATTCCGTTTTCGATGTTCAATGCTTCGTGCTCGGATAGTTTGGCCATTACACAGGAAGAGCCTCACAAAGAGGCTTATACAGAGGACAAGCCATGTTGCATCCATTTATGTGGAATCCTAGAAATAGGTATTGGAAGGACGATAGTAGCATAGGTTTAGCATAGCCAACAAGGTACGACTATGCAGGTTCCTTTATGCCTTGGATATCAAGCTGTTATGCTCGCGGAAGTCATGAAATGACCAAATGCCTCTTCGAATGTTCAATCTGAGTTAGACGATGACTACGCGCACTTATTGCTAGCTGGGCACGTTCGAAAGCCAGCCACAATACTGGCTAGATGGAACGTCATAGGATCGTCCGAGGGAATCACAAAGTGCATTCGGAACCAGTTTAACCCATGGGGATCGACCTTAATATAGTCGTCCCGACGCATGCATATGTAACGTCCGATGTGGCATGGTTTGGCGTCGAGCAAGATCTTGCGGTTCTCTACTCTGACTCTATTCTACTACCTTTCCTTTCTATCTCTCTCTCACTCTCTCTCTCTCTTTCTTTCTTGTATCTTTGAGATGTGTTTGCATATACGTATACTTTCATTCACTATCGTTTTAACCGTAGAATGCTTACGCCAACAGTTTGTTCCTCATCATGGTTATTACCATAGCTAGTTCAGAGCGAAGGGAAGTAACGCGGGGAAAGAAAATGATACTTTCTTCCCTTGGTCTTTCCGTATCTCGCACCTGGCCAACGATTTCGTGGCTCGACTAACAGGCTCCGATACGATTCCTCTGGGCTCGATATCCGACTTTCCTACGCTTGGTAAATGGATACTTATTCTTATGGGAAGGGTTCCTATGAAAGTACCACCGCACCGGGCAGATTCCATTACGAAATTGAAACTTGCAAGAGAATTTTTTATTCAACTTTCTTACCTTCGAGTCTTGCTTTCCTTTAACCGTGGAAGGGATAAGTTCGATTAAAGAGAGGTTGACTTTTGAATGAAGTTCAGGGAGGAATGTCAGAAAGATTGATCGCTCGAGAAAAAGTAGCACAGCTTCCAAAGTGTCCGCTAGATAAGTCTTGGACGAGTATACTGGCGTATAAGGGAAGATGAAGTCGCGGGCCTTTCCGTTTATGACTGGCGAAGGTATTAATCCGAGAACTGTGCGAGGAAAATAGCCGGGGTACATCGGGCAAGAGTGAGAAGACGCATGTGCCCGTAAAACTTGGATATATCCCTGGACGCGGAGAATGGCGCCGTATACATTACATAGACCCAGAGGGCCTTGTCGTGATCCATATCCATGTCCAGACTCATACCGCTGGACCGCGATAGTCTCCAGCCACTGGCCTCTCTTCCTATTATTGTTTCCATTCGTATGTGCCAGCGTGCGACGTGCCATTTACAATTGTAAGACTCGCTGAGTACTCTACTTTATCTTAGCTCTCAGACTACACGTCTATGCAACCACACGTTTCACCTTTTCCTCTCACTCGATCGAACCAACTTCACTTTGTAATTCCATAACAATTTCAACCTTGGATATCCAACTTTTTCCAATCACATTCTTTCATCTTACAAAACTTCACCTTTTCACCATTTTCTAATATATTACCGATCCTTAACGATGAATCAGAATGATATTCGATCAGACTTTGAAGAAGATTCGTTTGAAATTCGATGACTAGTAGGACTTGGCGGATCCGATGGATTCTTGGCGTGGCTAGTGGCTCGCTGCTCGATTGCATTCCCAACGTACGAGCTTACAAGCATCCTCCACGGGATATGGAGTGTCCATGTGCGCGAAACTGTTCGTTCTCTCTAACAGGAAGGTGTGCGAGAATAGAGTAAGATATAGAGAAAGAGAAAGAGAAAGAGAGAGAGAATGTGGCTGGGCTCCTGTATCCTGACAATATTTACTTGGCAGGAAACGGGGACACTTGGTTTCCGCGCGAACAGTATTCCCCCTCTCTCTTTCTTTCTCTTTCTCTTGAGAACCTGGATGACTTCAGTGCACTTTGAGAAGAAAGGAGAAGCCAGAGTGGCGTAGCGTGCAACACTTCTTCCTCGTTCGAGAAGAAATCGAGTTATTCTGTAATAGCTCTCCTTCCACGGCGTGCTTACCTCGGCCTTCCCCTTTATCTTTAGTGTCTTCTCCTGCCGTTTTCTCGGAATTCTCCGAGGCAGAGCCTTTCCAGTTTCACGGAGTTCGCGAGAGAGAAACAATAGTTCTCTTCTAGTCAGAGAGACAGAAGCGCGTAACACTCGAGCTTGAGTGTACAGGTGTAGAGGAATGGTAGCCACACGATTTTTCTCTATCCCAGGTTGCGACAGCGGCAACGAGCCATTTCCACGGTGATGCCTTCCCACTGTTTACCGGCCTGCATCGCGCGCGCGCGCGCGCGCCCTCTTCTTCTTCTTCTTCTTTTTTTTTCAAACTCTTCTCCAACGACACGCCGACAGCCGAGCGGAACTAACGCAATTAGTTTCCGTGCCAAGTCCCATTTCCGCGGATAGTCGACGGGAAATCCTTGACTCCTCGAATAGCGACGGCGTCGCGGCGCTCTTTCCACTATTGAGAAAGCTTAAGAACGAAGAGGCAAGTGTGAGACCACCACCGAAGGACAATGGGCTAATTCATGTAAAAGCCACTTTCTTCTGTCTTGCCGCAATTTCCACGACGAATACGACTGCCAGGAATTGACACGACCCTTACAAGGGTCATTTTCCCCTTTTCCCTCAGAGAATAGAATAATCGAGGCAGACTCTAAAACTTGCCACCCTTGCTTTGAGAAGGAAGGGATGCCTTCCGGTTTTATAGGGAAGCAAGGGAAAAGCGGGGGATGTCGTTAGAGGGGAGATAATGCATGCTGTGAAACACTTAGGCTGCCTTATCGCCACGAGAGACTGCTGCACCACCGAACGTTAATGGATTCTTTTAGAACACGAGTAGAGCTCTCCGAGTACGTTGAATCCGTAGCAGTTTCCTAATCCGATAAGGCTAGGACTTTGCCTCGCCGGGGATATCGAACTATCGATACACCTGTGTTCATACGTATCTTCTCCTATAATCGCTATTCTCTACCTTTCTCACTTACTCTTAGTACTAGTATGGAAATATTATCTTTATTGTACCAAGAGTACGTTCCTCGAAATGTGCTCTACTAGTTGGACTTAAATCGCGAGATGTTCGAATAGGAAAAGTCCTTCTCGATAAGCGGGCTTTGCTTGGATGGGTTTTATCTCATTAAGCTCGTCTCTAGACTGGTAGATTGACAGGGAACGCTCAACTCGGCGGATCTCTTTTAATCCGGGCAAATAAACTTTCGCTTCAAGAGAGGGAGAGACTGCTGGTGTTGTAGCAGGCAACTAACCCTGCTAGCTAATGGAGCTGTATTATCAAGAGGAAGAAGAAGATAGCTTGGCCGGATAAGACTATTAAGCAAATTGTTCAAATCATCCAGCACCGATTTTATGTGGCTTAACGAGTTGCTCCTGTCTCACGGGAACCTTCCTTGTAACCCGCTAATTGCGATCTTCGAGACTTTTCATTCAATTACTGGCTAGTTTCTCATTAGCGTCGAACCGTGAATTCTTTTAGCCAATAATTCCAAGCGGCTAACTGCTATTGCCAGGATCGAAAGCTTTGGATTAGAGCGGCTGAGATTTTGGCAGGAACACTTGAAGCACTAGCCACAAATGCCTCTTCTAGGTTACGAGATTACAAGCTGGTATGCTGCGCGTGGTTCAGGTGCCCTTGGCGAGGCAATAAATCCTGCCTGGTTGACGATAAACCAAGCTAATACTGATCGGCCCGCGGCAGCCTCGTATTTCTCATACCATAATTCCAATGAATACTCAACCCTTTGACAAATCGAACTACCAACCATATTTTCATTATCTAATTCACTCTAAAAGTGACAGGGAATAGTAAGAGAAGCTTTTAGAGGATGAGTGAACAAAATCTGGGCCAACATCGAAGGATATTCTGATTGAGAAATAGTATGGTTCAATGTCCTCTATCACCAGACTTTCTTCTTTATGTCTTCGTTCGTGAGTATCCACTGTATTCTCCACTGTATATCCTTTTATTCTGGCGAGGGTTTTCGCTCCGGTGATATCGGCACCGTAATGGAACTTCTGTATCGGCAATTCAACGCTCAAGAGAGGACATTCTTTTACAGGAATCGTTCTCATCCTTCCTTCGATGCATCCCCGATAGAGAGTTGGGAGTGTATCGGCTCGTGATTGCCGATCGAGCAGGCACGATTGAATGGTTCGTTAGTTTATATTGATTCTGGCGCGTACAGGTAAAATGATAGTTTAGCTTTTGCCGGGATGGTGCGGCTCGCGTGGTGTGACGATGAATGCAAACATCCTACCGCAAAAGACATACATACATACATACATATTTACATAACTCTCTCACCGTTTTTTTCTCTCTCTCTCTCTCTGTCGTATTATTTGCTTCGAGGACTTTAGTACCGGCAGTTTGTTGATGTTATGTTTGTCTGCCCAACTGTGACATTCGCAGGTCTATTTCCAGTGTTATTAGTATTAACGAATTCGTGTATAATTTTGTTGCCAAAATCAATGCTTCCCTCTTTGTCAGTTGGTGAGCTTTGTTTTTTCAAGTTATATTTAACTTCGACAGTTAGTATTTCGATCGGAAGATATTGAGAGTAGACTAATAACTGCAAAGTTTTCGTAACAAGGATATTTCTACGTCGATCGGAGAAACAAGAGTCATTCGACTGAGAAGGAAAGCTGAGAGAGAATAGCAAAAGGGTCATTGACTTTCGGACATTAACTGGCAGCGGAGGGCAAACCTCTTCAAGAATGCAGAGACTCCTATTGCGGGCACTCGCTATTTATGAGGCGTGATTATTGCAAACTTGCGAACAGCATATTGCTGTTCGACGCTTGGTAGTTCCGTTCCTTGAAATTCCCGGTTTTCCCGGTAGCAGCAGCAGCAGCGGCGGCGGCGGTGGTTCGCTTTCAAACTTATGCTGCTACCGGAGTACTTTCTGCTTTCTGCACTGGCGACTTTCCAGGCGCCTTCGAATCCCTATACATATATCCGAGATTAGTGCCTAGCCTTGACGCCGGATACAATGGGAGCGGTGACACGGACCGGCATGGCCATTACCATGTTGCTATGTTGCTATGCTGCTATGCTGCTATGCTTCAGAGCTCCTCTGAATGCAGTGGAGCCCACTCGCATGGTATCGGCACTACTTTAAATCCTCGATCGTAGCAGTTTCCTCTCAGAGCGTACTGTGATCTCCAACCATCCAAACTTCCATTTGCCATAACTCAACCATCAAGAGATGCATTAGGAAAATCCCCAAGCAGCCACTCTCTGCGTGTACCACCCTTTTTTTTCTTGCAAAACCACAACTCGTATGCATCTGACAATGAACTGGTATATCCTTCCTGAAATTCCTTGTACAAGGTGATTCACTTGCCTTTGAATCGCCAATGATGGATATACGCCGTTGAAAATGGTATGATTATACGGTGTTCAGTAATTTTCATATAAAGGAGTATTTACCGGGTTTTTTTTTTCACATATTGACATTTATTTATAATATCAAATGGTACCAATAATGGAAATAATTGGAACTCGAGTGTAAAGGGGATGATTAAAAGGCAAGTGACTCATCCTGTACACTCGCTGGGAAGAATTGGAGGGATTTGCAGAAGTATGACAGAAGCTTGGGAAAAAAAACATGATCCATCGTGACAGCGAGGGAATTATGATTCATGCTAGCAGGAAGGTTTGTTTCCTTAACACTCAGAGAAGATATTGTGTGGCATACTCAGTTTCTCTTGCTACCACTGCCTTGATATTTGGATAAGAAGAAAGAGGAGCTTTTCCTCGAGAAAATTTCGTCGCCCACCTTCCGTTCAGACGTTAATCCGCGTCTAGATGCACGAGTTGCGCAGCCACTCTCCGCAGCCACTCTGTTATTCTGTTTAAGTCATCGCGATGAGTCTTCTCCGAGAGGAGGCTTCTCTTGCTCCTCGCTCTGTCTCACCTTACCTTTCTCTTGGAATACGGAATGAAAGAGGAATTCTAATTTTCCACGGTCGCCGTTGAATCCGGACTTACCGCCGCGCGCCTTTTCGGCTTAATGAAGTCTCCCCTGAAAAGGAAAAGATCGGGTTAATCGCCTTGGTTATATATTAGATGTATATAGTATAGCTTTTTGTGACTCGACTGTTGATCCATGATTACCTCTGATTTTTACAGCATCCAATTTCTTTTCCAGAGACATTAATAAACACGATAATGCGTCTTCTAAAATGGTAATTTAGAACCTCACTCAGCTTCCATTAAAGGTCAGACCTCTTATTGTTGATTGCAACCAGCACTCACTATCATTCCACGTGACTGACCGTAATAATGTACGATGAGTTGCTATTCTTTGAATTCATAGATGTTGATTAACAGTACACCTTGCCCCCTTTCATCAGGCTTTTATGAAAAAGATAACTTTGCATACATCGCCGGACAAGTGGGAAGTTTCGTTGGGAACATCGAACTTTGTAAAAATCATCTCACTCCTATTTTCATTTCCCTCGGTGGGATCTTGGTGAAATTTTTTAATTTCACTACGCGCCGCGTTCGCCACTGACGAGAGACAGAGAGAAAGTGGAAGTTGAAGTTTCGCTCGGGTGGGATTTGAGGGCGAGTCAAGTTTTCTGCTAGCATTTCCGCCTCCTTCCAAGTCTAATGAAGTGCAAATAGTGTGCGGGCGGGTGTACGTAGAGAGGGAGAATGAGGTACAAAGGTTCCAGCTTGCATGGACTTTGTTCCTTCTGTCGTCAGACTTTGTTCCTCGCGTCGCCTAATATCTTTAGCTTAAACCGTCAGGCAACGGTGGTTTGCCACCGAGGTTCACTCTAGCAAATCCACGTCGACCCCGACCTGGTTACCCCTTTGCTAAATCGTTGATGAAGGGGGTTTGCTTCTGTCTCCCGGTACACCGCTTCTCCTCTTGGCTATTTATTTCAATTGGACTTTATAACAACGACTTCCTTTTTAAGCCCAATCACTTCTCTTCTTCCCTATACCAATAACTACACCTTATTCGACTTTCTCTTACGAATAACAACCATTGGAATTCCTGATCGGATTCGTGTTGAGGGGTGTGTTAGAATGAAGGGTAGCTAGGGTGTGATACATTCGGAAAAAAGTTCAAGGCCGTAGGAAGTTGGCGTGGAAGGCAGCAGACAGCCGGGCAAGTTGAAGATTGATGATTCCCTGGAAATTGCAAGGACGGAGATTGTAAGAAGCCCTGTTTCCTAGGACGTGGAATTACCAGAGTGCTTTTTCCAGTGCGATGCCTCGACGCCTCGGCGAAAAACGCTTTTCCCGCAGCGCGAAATCCGGACAGCTTCAATTCCGCGCTTCGATAACGCGGCAAACAAAAGTTTTGCACGAGAGAAAGGTAAAGCGAGAGAGAGAGAGAGAGAGAGAGAGAGAGAGTTGGGATGATGCGGAAGCACGTACACACTCTTGATTCCCGCCCATTAAAACGCCGTCACGTGGGCGCGCGCGCGCGCACGTTGCTAGTGTTTTGCTTGATGCGCATTGCACAGAGAGATGTATCATCGATATATCGGGAAGTTACAGACTCGCTGGTCGATGACCGTTCGATTATCGTATTGCGTATAAATTTCTGATAAATACAGACGAGGTAAAATAAAAGTCAACTCGACGGAGACAAAGTACTGGGATTTCGATGGCTCTTGATATCTGTCTTCCGTCAATCCTCCGATTTATTTATATCGCGACATTTACAGCCAGCTTGGCAAAGAGATATGCCGATCCGCGTCGGTGCTTGCATTGTCGCCATTCGAAAGAAAGAGGCCGAGCGAAAAAAAATTCTCGTCGACATTAACAACGGCTGAAAAGAGCGGTTGGCAAGTGCGTTTCCATGTTGGTCGGTAAGACCGGTGAAATAAAATTGCAAACGTCTATTGTAGTGGAAAGTTCGCGTTCGCGCGCGACTAAAGGGTCGACTGTGTCAAAGAGCATGTGTGTAATATGTGTGCCTGGCTCTGACATAGAACGCCAGTAGTGATTTGACTTTCATTCAGGAAGCAAGCCAGTCCATATACTACTAGTAGGAAGGCTTGATTTTTCTAGAACGGGACAAACAGGCGAACTCGCTCCGAACAAAGGAACAATGACGGCCGCTGGCCGGAGGAGGGAGCGCGGACCGTAATGAATTCGTATACATAATTCAGAACTTGCGACGAGGTTAACGAACAAGTGCAGTTTATAAGAGCCCGGTTGCACGTTAACGCTCGTTACATGGGATACTCCCATTCTCTAACTTCACTAACACTTACATCTACTATGGCTGTGTTCGTGTGTCGTTTTCCACCTTCGAATATCCCAGACTCGTTTGTCTCGAAATTCAGCAGTCCCGGCGATCCAGCTTCCGATAATTCACTTCCAGTGCACAATCCTCGTTCCGAGGATCGTTCGAGATACGCGCGCGCGCGCGCGCGCGTGTTATCTTCATCGGGAATCTCACCGATTCACTAGAGCGGCGGCGCTGATCGGCTGATCAAAGCGGAAAGAAACGTGCTTTCTCTAACTGCATTTGCCACTGGGCCGCTCTACCCGCGCTATATCGCGTCATTCAGTAATCTCAATTGTTTCAGAGGTCACGAGCGAATACTCGTCCGCGTGAGTGAACACATCGGTACACGTAATGTAAATATGTATTCACGTGAGCCAGTCAAAGGTGGAATAAGCAGACGATTTTTTTATTATTTAAACAATCTTTGAATAATTCTTTCAGAATGGCAATGTTAGAAAATTAGAAATCGGCATGAGTATGTGTGTGTAGAGCAGACCTCGTGGAGGTTCTGGAGGGCACCTCTCCCCTTCAGGGAAAACCCAGGGGTCATAAACCCCCAAACCTGGCCACGCTGACGCAGGTAACCTGACGGCGAGTGATGTCCGAGAGCATCACTCTTGGATTGACTTGCAACGACGACATTCCTGTATTAACCTGAGATCACAATATATTTGTACGTGGCATCTCGCAATTGAAATCCTGACGTGTCGTATTCATTCCGATCATCCATCCACCAAGTTAAGGCTCCGCTTAGTCTTACATATTTAAACAATCTTTGAATAATTCTTTCACAATCGCAAGTTCGCATAACCAGTTAATTATTAGAATTATAATCTATGAATTTTAGAATATCTTATTTCTTAGAAAAATCTTCTTAGCGACTGATTCCTTGGAGAAGACAATGATATCGGAGCACTGCTCTCATCTACACACGAAAGGCACTCCCTATTTTTACTGCCATTCGTGGCATCTCTCAATTGAAATCCTGACGTGTCGTATTCATTCCGATCACCCATCCACCAAGTTAAGGCTCCGCTTAGTCTTACATATTTAAACAATCTTCGAATAATTCTTTCACAATCGCAAGTTCGCATAACCAGTTAATTATCAGAATTATGATCTATGAATTTTAGAATATCTTATTTCTTAGAAAAATCTTCTTAGCGACTGATTCCTTGGAGAAGACAATGATATCGGAGCACTGCTCTCATCTACACACGAAAGGCACTCCCTATTTTTACTGCCATTCGTGGCACGTACTCGGTATCGCCCCTTCCCCTTCCTCTCTTCTGTGTTTGGATTACCCGGCATTATGTTAACGGTGTTTGCTTCACGGATTTTTGCGCAACTGCGGAAGAGTTGTACTCAGATAGTGGGTAGGAACGGTGGGGGAAGGTAAACACTTGCAGCGCCCACAGCTGCCATGGAGTTCGACCTTATTTTCGCGTGAAATTCGGGGCCTCTGTTGTTTGCATTACAAGCTATTATTTTCGGCTTGGATTAGCTTTATCGACCTGGTTTTTCGGTCATGCCAACATTCGCCAACATTCACGTTCTACCAAATGTTAGGCAGTAAATTCTCCATTTACTATACTGAATAGTTTCATTAAAGGATATTAAATAATCAATGATTAAAGAAAATTAATCTATTATAAACTATATCATAATTTAATTCGATGATTTATAAAAGTATAAATTCAGTGATCCAGTCAAGTTGGACTTAGGAATTCAAAGGGGCCTTTAAACTGATCCTTTCCGATCTTGTGATAGAGAGCCTGTAATACCTAGAAATCGGTTGGACATCTGTGTGTTCGAAGGGTTGTTAGATAACGATCGAGCGTTCTATGGTTGTGTAAAGAGCGTCGATTCGTCTCCGATGGGAAGGCCGGCATCGGTTGGCTTGTAATACCAAGACTGATGAGGATTTCGAAGGGTGATCGAGAGAGGAAGAGAAGGGGAGACTAGCTCATCGTGAGATGAAAGGTAAGCTACATAGCTGGCTGACGGTTCGCCTAGTTGGATGGTACGCTTGAACGCAGAGCGTTCGAATCGGGCGTGTCGATTCCGACTGTGCGTGTCGTCGTCGTCGTCGTCGTCGTCTCGAAGCTAGGATACCTGGGAAATGCAGATGCATTCAATGCTAGACTAATGACGATGAAGAGGATCATTTTGGAACTGCTTGCTTTTCGATTTCCCAAGAGTACACGCATCACTGCTCGCTTCGCGTCACGTTTAGAAGAGAAGAAGAAATGCTGGCTTTTCGATCCCTCGGCTAGCTTTTTTTTTTTTTTTATTATTGTAGCGTAGATCCAGCGAGGTTTTATTGCCTCGTGTTTCACCCGCTTTGACTAGGGAGTTAACCCGAGCCTCTCTCTCTCTCTCTCTCTCTCTCTCTCTCTCTCTCTCTCTCTCTCTCTCTCTCTCTCTCTCTCTCTCTCTCTCTCTCTCTCTCTTTGCTAGTCGGAACGATAAAATAAGGCGCGCACCGGGAATAGCGTGACTTCGGCCACGGCACAATTCTCCATTCCCGTTGGTGATGGCCCGTAAAGATCCAACCTTCTCCTCCTCCTCCTCCTCTCTCTCCTGTAACACGTGTCATCGCGCGTGTACACGCTCACGGCTTTTCGCTAACGACACTACTACTAACTTCGACACGAAAGCCCCATAGCCACCGATCGGTCCAACCGTTTCGTGGTTCGGCTCTGCAAACGGCGACAAACCACCGTGTGATTGTCAACTCTGGAACAACACAACCCTTTCCTCTCTCTCTCTCTCTCTCTCTCTCTCTCTCTCTCTCTCTCTCTCTCTCTCTCTCTCTCTCTCTCTCTCTCTCTCTCTCTCTCTCTCTCTTTCTCTCTTGTTCTGTGTCAGCATACGCGCTTCACGCGTCGCAAATCGCGAGTCCACGTGACTCTGTCACTCTCTCTCTCTCTCTCTGTAGCTTTCACAGTAGCAAGTATTAACGGGTCCGTGATCGGTGGGAGGAGGAAAGGGATGCTCTGATTTACATCGGCACTAAAGGTATACTCGAGCAGTGTTGCCTGGTTGCCAAGCTACAACAACGGAATCCCAGATTTACCGATGCCCCGGCGCCGATCCTAGAGTTCCGCCCGAACAATGCGCTAGTAACAAATGGCAGCGGCGGAACGGGAAATTGAGACTAGGAGGAGGAGGAGGAGGAGGAGGAGGAGGAGGAGGATGGAAGAAGAAGTCGGTGATTAAAGCGATCTTCCTCGATGATCACACAAATAGTTAAGAGGAGAGAGTTCCTAGCCAGCTTACTTTTTGGACCACTAACAGCTGAAAGTGAACTCTTCCCGAATCGACGACGTCCAAGGTGATTTCAGGTTTTAATTAAGCGAGAATCCGTGCTCTCGTTAGGGCTTGGTCGAACGCTTACGTTCCTCCAATCACGCTCTATACCTTGCTACCTGGAAGGATGCTTTCGACACCGTGCGCGGCGTTCATATTCTGCCGGCTTTGCCGAGTCATCAGGAAATGGTAGAGTTGAAAAGGGAAAATCATTAGCCCGCGGCTACAGGCTTCTGCTTGTCCGATGTAAATTGCAAAATAGCCTGATGCAAATGCATCGCACCACGCCGTCAGCTCTGACAGGAGAGTAATGGCTTTTATTTGATTTTTTGTTGTTGTTTTTTTCGCCCGCCTGTGATAATGATCACCGAGGCCGAACATTTCGATGGCATTCCCTGGATTCCCACTGCGATATACGCGTCCGCAGTTCTCTAATCGCAACGATATTCGTACTCTCTTTCTCTCTCTCTCTCTGTTTTGAATCGTCCATGTTTTATCAGCTTCTCATACAATTCGATCTCTCTTGCTCCAACAGCTGTGAGATAGCAGAGTGCTCGTTGATATTTTCGGTGAAAGCGCGCTCTCCGATAAGTCCCAACCGACGGAGCTTAATGGCTTTTCGACTGGCGGCGATCGAACCCCTTTCAAATTGGCTGTAATTATCCCTAGGATAATTAAGTATACCCTGATCGAACGGAACAGGGACATTTTTAATAAGTTTCTCCCTGACCCTTTTAAGGGTAGTTCGGTCGTTGACTCCGAGCTAAATCACTTTGCGTTCCAGACCCGACCACTCTCTTTCTTTTCCCCTTCCATCTTCTCATCCTCTCTCTTTCTCTCTTTCTCTCTCTTATTCTACTTGTCGTCTTTCGCAAAAGCTGCTGCGACGTACAAAGACGAAGGAGCTTCCGAGTGCAGCGAACAGATTTTTCCTGAATTACCAAAGTTCCCGTCCTTACCGAGATAATTAATGGCTCGACTCTTATTCTTCGTTGCGGGGATGAGGAAAGAGTGAGCTGGTAAGGACACTCGACGATCCTTCTTGCGGCCATCAGCGTCGCCCAGCAAGAAACCCCCCCCCCCATTCCTTTCAATTATCCCTCCATTTTCGTACAACTACATCCGGTTACGCTCGCGCATATTCCCCGTGATTTAAGAATAGTGTGTTCCTCTATATTTTGTACTATCTTTCACTGCCTACCTTTCTTCAATTTAATATGGTGCGGAATATACATCCAATGTCAAAAAGCAAACAAACACAACTGCCGAGTGAAATAAGTTCGCCGATAAAGACCTCGCAATCGAGAGCATCGCTATGCATTTTACTGACGGCAGTGATTCAATTCCTTTCTTGCTCTACTTCTCTCTCACAGCTTTTACTCTCTTTCTCACTCCCTTGCTCTTTCTACCTTTCTCTTCAAGTATTATATCTTTACGAGCTTTTAAACTCAGTTATTTACTTAGAACGGCGAGAAAGCATTCCGCACATGATTATCCACGCGCGGCCAATTTCGTCCTCGCGGAATATTATTGTGCAAAAGTTGGAAAGTTAGCTGGAGGGTGCTGGATATCCGGCTCGTATGGAATGCTTCCGCTTTTCACCGTTTAAAAGGATCATCGTGATATTATATGACATAATCCAAGTGGCGAAGACTATAGTGTGTGTGTGTGTGTCCCCAGTAGAATTGCTGGAAAGATTGTGCAAAGAGAAGCTTTCTTCAGTTCGAAAATAGCTTGGAGTAAAACTTCGGCATTTTCTATGCTACGACAGATGCAGGTCGTCTCTTCTTTGCATCCCAGAGGACAACTGTATGCTTCTATATGTCTCTTTCTGTGTGTGTGTGTGTGTGTTTGTTTGTGTGTGCGTGACATCGAGGGATTTGGACGATTATTTTCCAGAACGTCCTCACATTTTTCCTTCGTGCCTTTCTCGTGACACGCTCTCACGCCTTCCTTCTTCTTTGCGATAACTCCGTAAAACAATTTCACCGTGAGATGCATCTCGCGTGTTATGCGAGGATCGTTCTAACAATTTTTTACAATAGCTACCAGATTCCTTGGTTGGATTCTCCGACGTTGGAAAGATCCACCGTGCGCGCGCGCGCGCTCTCTTGGATTCATTCGTCGAGTAGTACGCTGAGTGGGTTGTGCTTTCATTGTTCCGCTCGGTGAGTTTCATCTCGGTGCCGCAAGATTTTCCGCAACGGCGAACGCCGGCTATGGAAATCGATGGTATAAACAGGGTCTGCGGATTGGTGTAAACAGGGTTTCCCGGTTGCTTAATCGCGCACAGACTCCTTCGCTTATCGTATAGCCGAAGGGGTCCTGGCGAGCAAGTCGATTGCGGGGAACGGCACTCTCTGCCATTGGATACCTTCTCGCTACTACGACTGGTTCTTAGTTTTTCTCAGTCATAAATGAGATTATCGTCGACACTTAGAAATAAAATCCTCATTTTCCCTTTCTCTTTTTATTTCAACATTTATCAGCTTACAAACTGTTGGGAAATATCAATGGTTTTATGAATAAAAGTATAATTGATTTGGAATGAGAACTGTCTGTCTCGATGTTAAAGTTTCATTCGATAGATTAAATGTATTCGAGGTTAGTAAAAGACTACTTTCACTCGGGTCAAATGTTTAAGAGATTTATCGCGGCGTAAAGAAGTTGGCTCCTATTTTGTGGCAATTAGGTGGTCGCCTAATTAGAAATCGCGAGGTGTCTGCTCCAGGTTTCTTCGGCTTGCTGGCTCGCTGCTCTCCTCTTCCAGCAATGTGAGGCTTTTTCGAGCGTAATTATCTGGAAATTCACGCGCGGTCGCACATGTGGGTCGCATCTTCAAGTCGCGCACCTCGCGCGAGCAGGAACCTTTGCCGGCGCCCGGCACCGTCCACTATCAGAATGTCGCTAATTAATCTTGATACGAGAGAGAGAGAGAGAGAGAGAGAGAGAGAGAGAGAGAGAGAGAAAGAGAAAGAGAGAGTGGCTCGTAAAGCTGTAAAATGTGATACTGCAAAAGGAAAGGTAGCATTGCGTTTGGTTTATATCGTCGGAGATCTGATATTCATTAAACTTTGAAGTACTCTATTTTGCAATACGTTTCAATGGACCCGCTTACATGTCGACATGCATCTGGGTTAATGAAAAGATTATCATCAACGATTCTACATTATGACTCTATTAATAACCTCCATTAATTTACGTATATTTCAAGTTGATGAATTCCATTCTTCTACTATTCAATAAGCCCTATTGTTCCCATCAGATTTTCCCTGAAAAATATAATAATGCATCTGACAATTGACATAGGCGATTGACATATTAATACTGGACAGAAATCATCTCCTGACTATTATGATAGTCAACACCTTTACTTTGTCACTCGAGGATCCATTGTTCTCATTGCGCCCGCATCTTGCTATGTATTCTGATTTAATCGGATCATACATGCGGAAAGTCAGAGCGTCTTTGAGCGAAGTCCGCTGGTGCATGTCAGTGTTGCTGATAATCGGATTGGTGGATTTCATCGGAGATAATTAGCGCGCTCTCAATGGCACGTGACGTGGACACGGGGCGAGCAAGACCCGCGTGTCTGGCCTCGTTAACGCCCGATAAATACACGGCAAGTGATCGATGGCAAGTCATGCTCCGTGAACGTTATTAATATCCGCAGGGTTTGAGCTATATCATCGATCGATTGCAAGAGCCAACAGTCTCCTTGTCTCATCTAACTAAGAAAAAACTCTTTTTCTTTGGCTTGCTCGAACTTACGAATTCGAGGTTATTATTACAATTCTTCGAATATTATAGAAAAAATCGACTTGATTGCAGTTTGCCCTCGTAAATTCCACAGTCGGCTTTTGTCGATCGATAGGCTTCCCAGTAAATTCCGTAGTGTAAAACGTCCCGTTTACAGGGCGAACCGGAGCGGTCACCGACTCGTTTCCCAGGATTCAAACAGATTTTTTTTTTTTTTTTTTTTTTTCGAGGGAGAGAGGGTTTCTGTATCCACGCAGAGAAATACGATCCATTTTGGTGGAGGGTCTCGATTCAATCGGCAGGATTTATTCGACAGTCCCTTCACCCTTCGACTCCTCTGACTATTTGTCCCTGTGCTACTATTTCGAACTCGCCGCTGCGGAAAGAGTGCTTGGTCAATAAATATCGAGACGTTTTCTATTGCGTGAATCGGCACATGCTGTGATGGAGGGGACCGGTCATCCCTTTGTTTCACTTGGTAACCGATGCTGTATAAAGTTACCATGTGTTACAAAACTGGAATAGCCAACTTTCCTAGTCTCTAAAGGAGACTTTTATTCGCTAAATATCGTTAACTACTTTCAAACACATTTCAAAAATATCCGATTAATTATTCACTGAATTAGCGATTTCATGGCGACGTTAATATTGGTTTAACACATTCGAATCTTAATGTTGTCGTATTTTATTCACAATTTCTAAGGGAAACACATGTTCAAATATCAGCAAGTCGAACTACTAGAATCGTTAGAGCAACTATTTAATATGCGGGAATACCGGATAGCTCGAGTCACACATTTTACCGAAAGCCACAACCAGTCTTGTATGCTGTAGCAGGAGCAGCGGTCACGACGCCAACGGATATTGCGTCATGGACCGACCGGAAATGGCATGGCGAGCGAAATCACGCGGACGCCATATCCGTGGTGGTGGTGGTGTTGGTGGTGGTTCTGGAGGACGCTCTCCCAAATTTACGAGACCCGCGTTCAATTGCTCCTCTCGGTTTTATTAGGCCACACGAATGCCTGTCATTCGATGCGGCACACACGCGCGTGCGATCGTTCGCGCTCTCCTGGCTGATGTCTGGGATGCCAGCCTCATTAGCAATGCTAATTCCCTCCTGGCACCCTCGCTCGTTAATTATGTACCCAGCATGGATGGCTGGGCAGTGGTGATTTGATCTGTTTTCGAGTGGTTCTATTGAAGAGGTGATTGCGTAGAGTGCTTCCTCTAATACGACCTTTATTCCTTGTCTCTTTCCAGGTAAGGAACTCTCGAAGGTTTCGAGAGCGCAAAATCGCCAAGCGCGAGCGAGCTAGTTTAACGTGATCCGGCTCACGTAGCCGACTTTACCGCCACTTCCACCATATAATCTCAGCAGCGCAGATGGAAGGCCAGGGAGAGAGAACTTTTTCATGAGGTGAGTCACGCATCACCGCGAGTACACTTCATCCTCTAGCGTTCATCGTCGGCACGTATACTCCATCTCCCGTTAACTACCGATGACCACCACCACTACCATTTCCACCATATTTCACCCAAGCAAGCTATGTGCTATAATCGCATCATCCATCCAAGATTTCTACCGCTCCTCTTCCTTAGGGATGCTGCTACTAACCAATCGATTTCTCCATTTCATCATCGAACCTCCACGGAGAACACCGGTTTGTCACGTAGTAGGTTTGCCAGGTAATTCCACCTGTTCCAGTGTATGCTCGAGAGAGCAAAGCACTCTACATAGTATCTACATTGTACTGTGTTAGTAGACAGTGGTATATAGTTAGATTGATTCACGCTCGATTTGGAAACAATTCTAGTGGCAGGGAAGATCAATGAATTGGATGTTGGAAAAATAGCCAGGAATCACCGAAGTGTGATGAAGAAGAAAAGAGAATTTTCGAAGCCTTCTACAGCTGGCCAACATTGTTAAGAAATATAGCATCCCTTTTAACTGTTACGTAATCGCCAGATAATTCCGTGGAGCTTTCAGCTGTCTTGAAGAACGCGTTAGAGTAGAACACAATACAAGGAAAATCGTTGGAATCTTGTAGAAACGACGTCTCATTACCCCTCTTTTTCTTATCGGTACATAGAACTCCTTTTTCTCTAGTCATAGGTTTAATGATAACGGAGCCAAGTGTTAAGTTCCTACTAATGTTCCAAGCATGAATCGAACTTGTTCTTTCTCTATGAACTTTGCCGAGGAAATCTAGTCGAGATTCATAGTACTGAGAATGGAAGAAAAGGAGCGAGTATAAGCGGAGTGAGCTTTTACTATTGGAGATTCATAAGGAATGGTTGAACAATTGCTTGGTGCCTTTTAGTAGTTGAGCCGATACTCGGTGAGGATGAGTCCGTGAAGTTTGCGCTTCTAGCTGGATAAAAAGGGGGATGAAGACCGTCGAAGGGCGGGCAATTACTTAGGTCAACCACCACCAACCACGAACCTTTTCAAATGATCTTTTCATTGCGCGACGTGCTCTCGTCGCGTGCCTTCCAGCACCGCCAGTTTTTTCACCGTGAAGAATATGTATGCCGAGATGGTCGTATCCACCACCACCGCCGCCACCCACCACCACCGCCGCCGCCACTGTCTGGTGATCTCGCTTTTCTCGTTGGAGTCGAGCGAGATCACCGCCAGACGATTTTATTCATAGCTTGCTTATTTCACGAGAGTAATTGCTCGGCCGCCACCGTGAATATAATTCGCCGAGAGATCGTCTGCGAGAGCACCCCCTTCATTCGCAGAAGCCACAACGCCGCTCTTTACTTCGGATTCCTCATAATTCAAGCCCCCACCCCCCATCCACCTCTTGCGCTCCATAAATATTTTAATCGATCCGCTTGCGCTCGCTCCGTATTACCGTAGAAAAACATCTTGCGGTTGCTTTTAATCCGAACCCGGTAGGATTCGCTTTAAAAAGTATTCCCGCTGGGTTAAACAGATCCGTGCTCTGTTCGAGGTGTACTTCTTTATAATGGAGTATGCAATCTCTCTTTGAAAAATGCTTGGAGGTTTGCTTCGTTAGCGTGGATTCCAATGGAAAAGCGGAACTGATTGGAGCATTGTTCTTCTGGGAGTGAGGTGATCCTTCTCGTTAGAAATCATCCTTGAAGTATGTCTCTCAGTGCCTGCATAGCAACCGTAAATACTTAGCGAATATATAGAGAATGCTCGCACCGGCATACTTGGAGAAGCAGGGTGTGGAATATATAAAAGGAGAGCTTTAGAAACAGCAGAGTCACAGCTGCTCTCGCGGAAAAGGAAAATGCAATTTCGGAGGGATCGTGTCTCGGTCCTCTAAACAGACGTATATTTACTTCGGACCCAAGAAGATCCTGGCTACCGATCCTATTCGTACAAGCGTCGTATTTTCTCTTCCTTTGTCCTTAGATTCTCTGACTCAAGTTAACATGGTCCACTGTCAAAAAAATTAATTTTGAGCTAGGGCTCTGGAATTTATATCACTTCTTTCTTGATGCAAGAAAACATTCCCCACCAATTTTCAGCCCCGGAAAATGTCGGGAAGTATGAAAAACATGGGAAAAACGACGAAAACGAATTTTTCTGGATCGGTTTTCCACGTGTTTTCGGTACAATTCCGGCATTTCTGCCACTGGTTTTGTGTTTTTTATCCGTTTTTATACTCAAACAATGGAAATATCAAGTGTTCATCCAAGTCCGAGAACCTTCGAAAAATCGAAAATTTGTGAAGGGGTACATATGGAAAAATTTGCGAAAAAATGAATTTTGAGCTCGGGCTCTGGAATTTATATCACTTCTTCCTTGATGCAAGAAAACTTTCCCCACCAAATTTTAGCCCCGGAAAATGTCGGGAAGTATAAAAAACATGGGATAAACCACGAAAATGAATTATTCAAGATCGGTTTTCCACGTCTTTTCGGTACAATTCCGGCATTTCTCCCACTGGTTTCATGTTTTCTTTTCGTTTTGATACACAAACAATCGAAAAATCAAGCGTTCGTCAAAGTCCGAGAACCTTCGAAAAATCGAAAATTTGTGAAGGGGTACATATGGAAAAATTTGCGAAAAAATGAATTTTGAGCTGGGGCTCTGGAATTTATATCACTTCTTCCTTAATGCAAGAAACTATTCCCCACCAATTTTCAGCCCCGGAAAATGTCGGGAAGTATGAAAAACATGGAAGAAACCATCAGAAATAGACGAATTTAATTATTCAGAAGGTCATTTCCACCTGTTTTCAATACAATTCCGGCATTTCTACCACTGGATTCATGTTTTCTATCCGTTCTGATACTTAAACAATGGATTTATGAACCATTCAGGAAAGTTCAAAAATCTAAAAAATCTAGTCTACTAGAATGTTGAAAAATCTCAGTAGCAGCGTGACAAAGGGAAATAAAACTGGCGATTGTATTCGTTGAAGAACGTAGGTAAGGAGTTTCAAGGTGTCTCCTTCGGTCTCTATCTTGCTTATTCTCCACTTGGAGACTTAGTAGTAATGCCGGGCTCGGCTAAGTAGTAGACATTCAATTAACGAGATCGTTGAGCTAAGTAGTTCCCGTGCCTCTTCTTAATTATTGCGAGTTAGTAACAGGCGACAGCCGATGGATGCTCCGTCGCAAGTGTTATGAATTTGGTGTGCGAGTGTACACCACGTACGCAGCCTTACCAAACAGCTGCCAGCGAACTCGGATTAACATTCATGCTCATGAATAATTGAGTGACGAGAGCGAGATTTTCCTGTAACCTTCGTTTGTTGCAACAGTGTAACCGGCAAAGTTGGCTATAAATTATTGCGCTGACTCAAGTGGTTCTCTCGCACTCTTCCTCGCTGACTTCTCGCTTAGTATACGTGCACCTTTGTTTGAACTTCAGACCCTGCTCGCCGCCACTCGATCACGTTGTGTATCCGATCGTGGACACCGATCCTCGTATCTACGGTCGCACATTGCCCTGGAACATTGCTCACTCTCATACATACATATATATATATATATATATACAAGTGCACCGGGCAACCGACATATTGGCCCACCTCGAGGGAAATTCGTGGCACTACGATTTGCACGCGTGCACTTGGTGAATTTACACAGGAATTGGAGGCAACTGAATCGGATGGACAATCCGGTATTTCGGTTTACTAAGACTTTCGAAGAGAATTGTATAGATCAAGGAGATGGAATTTCGCAATGCGCTAATCGTAGATATTCTTAGCTAACCGGTGACATAATATCGTGGTAAAATAGTCGACTATTCTTGAAAGTGGAAACCAGGCATGTTTTGCTAGTTTTCTTTTGCTCTTTTACGCAGTGGGATAAAAAAGAATACAGAAAGATACTAGTACAATTCCGTAGTGTCCACTGCGGCACTGTCTTCTCTTATTTCTCCCTCTCTCCCTCTCTCTCTTTGTCTTTCTCACTCGGCTAATGTTATTCCACTAGAATTAATGACCAATATCTAGCAGATAGTTTGTATTCCGTGCAGCGGTCGCGAGAGAAGTCCATCACCTCAACCGGGCGAATATGTGTGGGCTGCCAACCGGAGCGACCACGTGCTCCCAGCGTGCAACGATAGGAGAAGCCACGTGCTCCCTACTCTCTGCTCCCGTTCACTCTAGTACATGCTCATTCGAGTTTAGTTCTCTCGGGGATATGCTATGTACATATCGTCACGCCGCTGTATTTGACTTCGATCGGCCGTCCTATTCTACTGCTCCAACGATCAGCTGCACATAAAGAAATCTACGATAACAAAGAACAAAGATTCTTGCTCCTCCTCTCTTTTTCTCTTGAATCTAATATTTCAGGATTTATGTCTTTCTTGGATCGAAAGTGTCATTACAATACTAGAAGGAATGGAGAAAAAGAATCGCTTAAAAATCACTTTGAATGCTATAAAGTTATTCCGTCGTTATTGATGAGAGAACGTGGTTGTATTATGACTCTTTTGTGACATTAAGCCAAGCACTTAGGAACGTTTTTCAAATTACACGAGACAATGGAGCAGAAGTTTATTTTAGCACGTGGAGAGTTGGATCATGATAGCGAAGTAGCACGTTCCCTCTGCAGTCATTAAGTACGAAGTGAGTCACTGTATTTCAAGCGACACTGATAACAGCAAGTTAACAGGTAGAGTATATCACAAGTTTCACGGGAGTTCGAAGTTTGCGAGTTCTTCGGAAGAAGGCCGCTTGCTGGTCATAACGTCAGTGTGTACTGGCAAAGAGAGAGAGAGAGAGAGAGAGAGAGAGAGAGAGAGAGAGAGAGGAGGTTGATGGTTGTTTGGTAGCGCGTCTGGCAGTTGGAGCGGCTCGTGTGTTTGCAGTTGCAGATGTATGTACACATGCCAGGAAGCGATGTACCGCTTTAATGGTAGAAGCAATGTATGACTTTCGGGTAATACAAGCAGCGAGTGTGTTGGCAGGCCGACAATAATTTCGCAAGCGGGCTTAGAAAATTCGTTGACCACTAGCTAGAGCAGAGAAAGTCTCGCGCGTGCACTGCTCTAACCATCCATGTCTCACTGTGTTTTTTGGACTGCTCTCAATCCCCCATTGTTACGAAACGTTGTGTAATTATTCGACGCAATCCATTACAAAAAAGATCAGCCATCGAATGCTTCTCGTTTCGACTATTATTTTCTTCTCTCAGAGAAGTTCCTATTATCTTTCTCTGTGCATCTAACTTCCTTGTCTTTCACTACTGTCACGTGATAGTTTGCCCTTTTTGCTTTCCATTCTTTTCATTCTTTACCTTTCGCACTGCTTCATTCCGCGGCTGAGTTATTCGACATTTTTCATCTGCTGGATTATTCCACCGCTATTGGAATAGTTCGTGATGTCTATTGTTGGTTGCACACGGCGGCGCCAGCATGGCCAGAGGAGTACTCTGTGATCTGCGAGCGTGTTGGAAAGTGGGCCGGGCGACAGGCAAGTCATTTCCATGTTTGGTCGCGTGCAGACGCGGCACTGCCGTTGGCAGAACAGCAGCCCAGAACGTATGCATCTCTAATAAATCATAGCGGAAGTCCGGTTTCCACTGGCACTCTATCGTCAGGTAAATCGAAATCATCTTAGCTCGTTATTCCTCTATATTCCTGCACTGTCATTTGCATCAACGGGTCACAACTAATATGGATCGATCGTCAGCAATCGGTAGAATGTCTAAAATTCAGTATATCACAGGAATTCGGTATGTTCCATTACAATGGACGCTTCCCAGTCAAGGTTTGGCAAATGTTTCGTGTCAACGGGAAGGAAATGAATTGTTTTGACGTGCGTGAAATGAAACGTTCCCCGCTTGAAATACGAGGCCCGCCATTCAATGCAGACCGGCGTCGACTAAAATTCGAGGCCTTTGTCCGCAAATTCAATTACCACCGCCGAAATTGCCCACTGCCAGATTCTCCCATTGTACCATCACTGTGGTTGCTTACGCGAGGCGTTTTAGTTGAGGGGTCCCTGTTGAGGTCAAGGTCCTTACTAAAGGATATCTTCCTCTGGATGTTATCTCCTACTCTCTTGTCCTTGGCTGTCCTCTGTTACAGAGGTGTAATTAGCCTCGAGGGGATACAATAGATATTATCTCGAGAGCTCTATATCACTGATGGAGAAGGGAGTTTCGTGCTTGGTGGACTATGCTTCCTAAAAAGCAAGGCGAGAATTCCTGAACCTAAGGGCTCGAACGTGAGGGTAGTGGAGAGTCGAGAGATAGCACGGCAATAGAGCAGAGCATCTGCACGGACCAACGAGCTCCGGATACGAATCAAGCTCCTAGTACGATTAAGAATCCGAAAAGGTCCAGAACATTGTCGCACTTCTCTGGATACTACTGATCGAACCCTCTCCCTTCTTCTTCTTCTTCTTCTTCTTCTTCTTCTTCTCACTCTTGTTCCGGTTCTTTCCTCCTTTGGCATTTTTTTTCCTGCGTACCCTCGAGATCTCTACTATCGCAGGTACTTCTTTTCACTTGGAGCACGGCCGGAAAGTTTGCCCAGGACTTTCAAGAGCTTCTTCTATGCTTGGGTGAGTAGTGCGCGCTGGCTGACACTACTCTCTCTCTCTCTCTCTCTCTCTTTCTACTTCTTTTCTACTCCCTCGTGGCAGAATACTCGTCGATTCTTATTTCAAGCCGCGAAATATCGACGTCAAAGCGCTATTACGTCCAACGATATCGGCCACAGCTTTCCAGCCTTCGAACTATAACTTATCCCTGGCTTATTTCTTCGACTCAAAGAAAATACGACTTCTCCTTCTTTCTCTCTCTCTCTCTCTCTCTCTCTTTGCTGGGACAATTTTCTGGGACAACTCTCGAGTACTCAGCCAGCGTGTGAACTTTTGCCGTTGAGTAGATGGAATTATCAAGTTCGACTTCTATTCGTCGATCTATTGACCACTGTTATATATCGCTATACGTGTTACACGCGGTTCTGTCACACGTTTTGTCCCCTTCACACTCTCACGAGATTTCTATTCAATAGTACTCGGTTTGACTGGAGCCGACTTCAACTTCAGGAACACGTGCTCGGATTCTAGGATATTTCTCGCGTCACCATGCAAGACCACTTGATCGTTTCTCTTGGTCGAAGAGGGAACCATGCGACACTTCCACGATCAAAAGCTACGTGATAGAGGAAGAGAGATGATATTCTGGGAAAGGGAAGCTTTATGCACGTACTGCATATACATATGCATTGGAATCTATATGGCTGTCATAAATTTCACGCCACACATTAAACTTCCAATTCGAGTGGCTTGCAATTAGAATTGCTCTGTCTAAATTTATCTTCTAGCTAAAGTAAACCGGCTGGCTTATGCATACTAAACTGATTCATCTTGCACGTGGCTTGCGAATGACTGAGCTTAAGAAAGATTTAGGTAGTGCATTCATATTTTCTTTTGCCAGTCGAACGCGTATGGTCGAGTCGAGTAATAGCGACGGGAATGTTTCGGCAACGAATAGTTCGAGGATTGCTGCCAGAAATTGCGGTAACCCTGCTTCTGGCTTGGCTATGACGAAATCGAGTTAATCTTGGAACAACGTATCTCTCTCTTCGTCACTCTTTCCATCTGACGATCCCACTCGCGGTGGACTCTCTGCTTGGCAAAGCGATGAAACATAAACAGCAATCTGCACGAGCGGCGAAAGTATCCACGCTCTCGTGGCTACGTTGCTCGAGAGTAGCGAGGCTCTCTCATCGGGCAAAACCAACTCGAAAGTGTACTTTGGTTTGGCGGGTGTTTCCAACAGCTCGTTCGAATCACGATTTCATCTCTCTCTCTTTCTCTCTCTCTCTCTCTCTCTCTCTCCCTTCATTCCTCCCTTTCAAGCTTCTCCAGCCGGATCGCATGATGGAAGTATAATCGTTCCAGAATCCCTACCGGATTTACGCTCGGCTGGTTGTTGCATCGCAGTCAAACCCAGGAGGATTCTCTCTGGAAATGGTAGCAGGCAAATCCTTGGAATTAGATATTCATCGCTAGTTTCAAACTCTTCCCTCTTTGCCCTCTCTTTCGCCAACCAGGTAATACTCAAAGTACGAAGGTAATATTGCTAGTCAAATTAGAGTTATTGCTCCTCTAGCGTCAGAGATCAAGTAAATTCGTCGAGATACACCTGTCAGTTCCGTTGTGTTTCCTACCTGGCGGTTTGGAAGTCTGTTATTTCTAGCAACACGTGTGCTTTGTGCAGAAGTAGCATAGTAGCGCAGAGTAAAGTAGAGCACCGAAGCTTCCTGTGGTAACGAGGAGCAGAGCAGTGCCACTGTCGAGAAACTCGATGGACGATAATGGTTTGCACGACTCAAACGATCTACCCTTCGCCTACTCCTACTGTACACACTGGCATGCACTCATTTCCTATCTAGTTTAACATCGTCTCGTACTACTCCGCACCTCTTCTCTCTCTCTCTCTCTCTCTCTCTCTCTCTCTCTCTCTCTCTCTGTGTCTATGTGGATATTCGTTAACGTGTCGCGCTCTGTGTGTCTCCGCCGCGACGCGCCGCCAGCCACCATCAGCCGTTTGCTGCTAACGTCTCGTTTCCATGTCCTGGTTTCATGAAAGGGGCGCGCACCGACGCGACGCGACGCGACGCGACGCGACGCGTCCCAACAAGAGCTCACGGCGATTACGAGCGCAAGAGAACCTCCTTCGGGGAAAGGCTGAAAAGAAGACACAGGGGGAGAAGTACATGGCAATTCCCTGCAACAAGTATACATATGTACTTCTTCCTATCTGTGTCTAGTAGTACAAGTATTCTCCACTCAATCTTCTCCCTGTGGTAAAGTCATTTATATAATCGTTGCTATTGTCACGATGGAATCGTCATTGGTATCGTTGCACAGGATTCTACTACATAGGGAAAATCATTGCTGAATGAAGAAAAAGAGAACGTATCTGTGGTAGTTTGTAAAATAGACTGCGCAACCATGCGGTAGAACTCGACAGAGTTTCACCGGAGGAATTAGCCACTGGCGTAATTAGCGAGGCTCGAAAAGCCTCTCACAGCTCTTGGCTGCACCAAAGAACGAGGATTTTTGTCCCACGAAATAATTAAGCCGACGTCGAGGATCGCGCTCGTGATTCTACCAAACGAAGTTATGTTACTTGAGGTTGGGGGGGGGGGGGGGGGGGG
Organism: Ectemnius lituratus; assembly: GCA_910593735.2. NCBI lineage: Eukaryota > Metazoa > Arthropoda > Insecta > Hymenoptera > Crabronidae > Ectemnius > Ectemnius lituratus. The sequence goes on along the minus strand of OU343036.1, from coordinate 1,009,951 downwards.
GGAGAGATTAGAGCTGTGCTTACCAAGAGCTAGAATGAGTAAGGTTCAATTTCACACAGCTAAAAGCAGAGATATGTTTTGTTGGAAGGTCGATGTGAGCTTCCGCAACCTCGGAATTCGAAAGTTTCGAACGTGAGTGGGATACACGTGATGTTAGAGATGATATAAAGTGTATCCGTGCGGGCTATCCAATTGCAATAGGATACACCGTGTGTATGTGTCACATCTGTATGAGGAGGTATGTGACGTCTGGGCTTTGTTACTTTGGTAGGTTGAGAGGAGAAGAGAAAGGAATATACATCTAGTATAGGATAAGGACAAAAGGATAGGTTTGGTTCCTTTATTCTCGGCATGCAAGCTAACTACCCCAGTTACACTCTGTCCTCTCTTCTTCCTCGTCAAAGGAGGCACTCCTAGCTCGCCCCTCACAGTCTCAATTAAGGCCATGCGTCACACATGCATCTACGTCGCCATATCTCTCTTCTCCTTCACTCTAACTCTCATCTTTTTTCTCCTCCTCCTCCCCATTTATGATCTTTTATTCCCTGACAATTTGTTCTTAAAATATTGCAAATATCCTTCCCGGATCTTACTATTATTCGAGATCATAAATTAATCGTGAATCTTGAGGGAGGCGTATTTAATAATAACGTTCGCATAACTTCCGCTAGGGATCTGAACTGGCCACAGGAAAGGCAGCA